>SNQJ01S0142238.1:0-10173 GCA_010110895.2 Picea sitchensis
ACCCTAGCTTGGATATTATTGTAACAGAGCGCTGCTCGATTGGAGGTTGCCCCCTTGAAGAGGCCTGTGAACATTGCTCTCTGAATCAAAGTGTTATTTTCTATTGTTGTTCTTATATCATTTTTGTGTTATTGTGGAGATTATGTTGGATATTTTACTGTTATTCTACCATTTCTATCATTTTATTTATGTTCTGCATATTTTATATATCTTGTATCTTGCAAACGGGCTATCATATGCCTAAAACGAAGATCGTATGCAAAAGTTACGACCCCGGGAAGTTGATGTACTAACTTACCCAAACGGGGCCCACGTGACTTTTGGTGCTTTATGTCCTAGGGTTAGGTTTTTGGATGTCAATGGTTTTTGGCATTCTTGTTTATTGTAAAAATGCCTTCAGAGCCTCATTGTAATCATCTTCTTGCAAATGCGAGTAGTCATCACATCTCTTCTCAGAGATAAGCTGCCACCATTCTAGCGAGTCTTTCACTCTGTATTTTTACAGTCTCTGTACATTTATTTCATTAATAGAAATCATGTATTACTGTATATATGTGTTTATAAATGCATCTCTGATACATTTATGTTATATTATTGGATATCTGCGATATCTCTGTGGATTTATTTATTATATCTCCACTCTCATTTCATGCTGAAAATAATATGGATCAGAAGGGCTCGAGGAGATCTCCTATTAAAACGCATTAAACCAGGATTTACGGAGGATTATATTATCCCTCTCAAGATTTCATTTTAAACATTATTTGGAGCAAAGGAACGTTTTCGTCAACTTAGGGCAGCAACTTGACAACAGTTATGTGGAGAAGAACATTAAGAAAAGAATGGAATTAATTGCAGAGGCTTGGGAGATGTCAAAGAACATGGTCTCTTTTGGAACGAGGGCGCACGCCTTCCATGAATATTTACAGACAGATTTAAAAAATGAAGAAGTTGTTTACCTTGACGTGGTCATACCCTTCAGTTTTAAAGTTACCAATATGATAGAGTTGAGAACAAGACAGGAGGATCTCCCTTCTCCAAACTGGATAAAACAACTGAACGCACGTTGGAAGGAAAAGGTTAAAAACTTGAATATAATTGTCCAAGCATGCAATGAATCCATAACAAGGAGAGAACAATTATTCAAAAGGATAACTGAAATAGACCTAGTCGGAAGCACCAATGAGTTCCAAGACCCCAAATTGATTCTCAACTCGTTGTTCCTAACCAAGCAAGTCTTTGACGAACAAGTTGAAATCTTTATAGGGTTGTCATTTGAAAAGTTCTATGGAATTCTTGAGTATAATGAAGATGGTGTGGAGAACTAGCTAATGGATTATTCAATAAAAAATCAAGATATTTAAGAAGCTTTGTGCAATATTTGCATTGATCTAAGGGACTTGAAAGGCAAGTTTTCAATATAAAAATCTAGCATGAAATCAATGTGGCACCAATGAGAAGCTATATCGAAGAGTGGTTTAAAAAAGCTATCGACAAACTGACTGATGAAGGACAAAAGGTAGTTGAGATAGTTCCTGTAACCGTTGATGAAAGAAATAAAAGGACATCAACAAGCAAGTGACAAAGGAGGAGATATCATCATAGTAAGTTCATACTGATCACATCCTTCTGTCTTTATCGAGTTCTTCATCCAGTTACTCCCCCTCTTTAAATAGAAAGGTTTAACCGAAGACTGATAATTTCCTTTTTCTTCTTACCAGGTCTTGTTGTCTTCAGTCCCTCACTTTCTTCCTTCGACATAATTCTCTCTTATATATATTGACTTTATGGTCCGTGGCAGCCCCAATCCTAGTCTTTATGACAAAAGCATTTAAATTTTGGGGAATATGTAATGAACTATATATTTTTTAGAAATTCCAAGAGAGTTATTTTGGGAACAATCTCGAATGTACTTTGTAACCCAGTTTTCTCAATATAAAGTATTTGAGGTTCATCTATCATTATCTTTATTTGAGCTGCCCATGTATCACTCTGTCAAAGTTCTCTTATGCATGCAGATCATTTTCTTTTATTTTCTATGTGACCAGAAATATTTAGCCCTACCATGATGGATGTGAGGAAATTTTGTTTATTTGCTTTAAATGTGTGAATATGTGTGGTTCATGGTCCACTCTCAGGAACTTTCTTTAAAAGAAAATAAAATATTTTATGCTTTTATATTTTTACTTTCTTTTGATTACCATGGCGGACTTCTATAAAAGTCCCACATTCAGAAGATCTCAAGTCCCACAAAAATCATAACAGAGCAGTAGCACCTCTATAAAAATGCAATGGGATTTGTATCCTCATGAGGTTGTCGTTTCAGTCATAATTGATTCAAGCCTCAACACCTTTAAGGGTACTCAAGAAACTTGTATTCGTGCAGTCTTGATCGATCTAAAATTTTAGCATTACAATAAAACACTAATTGTGAATGAGGTTATTCCCAGGCCGTTGGTTGACGATAACATGTTCCAACATAATAGATTTGGTGAACTTTCTCTATTGGCTTACTCTCGGGCATCACCTTCCTTGTGCTTTTCACGGATTTGCTTCCATTAGTATGTTGTTCGCAAATTAATAATTGATTCAGTTAGTAATTTTGTATTACTTGAAAAAGTTTCAAAAAAAAACTCCTACTTCACAACTGGGGCATTAACCCTAGTAACACATAGGGGACAGTAAAATGTCCACCTATTGCACCTTTGTCATAGTTTATGTCTATTAAGAGACGTGACCCAAGGATCCCTACTTCTGCCAAAATCCATGCACTAATGTTGTATATATTCACAGTTTGGCACGTTATTTAAAAATTATGATGCGCTTCCCTTGTAAACTATCCTTGTAAAAAGAATTATATAAATTTAGAATTATATTTAAACCTTGGATTAAGTAATTCATGTCCAAACTGACAGATTCTTGTTGGCAGAGTATCCATTAAACTGATACGTAGCTTAAGTTGTGGTATCAGTTAAAGTTTGGTACGAGCTTTTACCTTACTTCCTTCTCTTTCCAATACGGAACGATATCAATCATCGTAATCCAATTTTCACTTAGTTATATATAATAATAATAATAATAATAATCTATTTTTAAGGTCACGATCAAGCCACACCAAATTGGTGTATGAGACCCCCTTGTTTGTGGGACGAGGGACCCCCCTCTGCCCAGCGATTTGACTGGTAAAGTCTACGGAGGTATACATACCCTACCCACCTCTGGATTTGAACTTGTGACCTCTTAAGAGGAAACACATGTTCTTAACCATTAGGCCCACTCAGACTGTATAAATGTATACCTGATATTACATTACAAATTATAATTACACGAATAATTTTTTAAGCAAAACGAAGTTATGATTTATATTATTATGTCACATGATTGCCCCGATGTTGCGACCCAATCCATTGATTGATTTATTTTTACTAAGTTTAAGTAAATGATTTTATTATGATTATATTGACCTGTTATATATTTCCTCGATGTTAAGGACTCAGTTCAACGAATTATTTTATTGTTATAAATTAATGATCTATACATAAAATGTTGTATGATGATCTAGGTATTCAAGACCCAAACTAACGCTTAATTTTATAATCTAAATTAAGACTTTTTAATGAAGTGGTAATTATTTGGGTTTATGACTCTCTTGGTACATAGGTTACATCCTTATAGAAGACTTAAAATTTAGCGCGCAAGTTGCACAAAACTCATTTGTACCCTTTTTCTTTTATAACATTACAAAAACAAGGTTGTGTGGCAGCGCAGTCCCTGCCAAGGAGGTTAGAAAGCAAATTGTGGAAAATGCGGTCGAATTGTAAATGAAACGAAGTGTTTGGTGCAAAATGTATATCAAGGAAATTTTGTGCAAAATGTATATCACGGAAGAAGTAAATGGCAGTCGGTAGGCACAACAACATCTAATTTTTGAAAGTATATAACAAACCTAATTTTTTTGAAAGTATATAACAAAGTAAAAAATTTGTTGACAGTGCAAGATTAAATTTGGAAATTTAAAATGCATTTTCCATATGGACTSGTGAAAGATAAATATATATGATGACATAAAATTAATAGGAGATAAGTAATATAAAAAAKTTAATGCATTTGTGAACATGGGGTATATGTAAATGACGCTTGCATTGTTGAACGCCATTTATTTTGAAATATATAAAAAAAGAAAAGTGTGTAACATATAAAAGAGTAGATAAGGTGGGGTAAGTAGCTGAATTGGTAAGTCTCTCTTGTAACGACGGTGTGACCCGTGTTTGAGTCTCTCGAAGGCATTTCTCACTCGAATGGGAGTGTTGATTCGGTGATTGGGTATGTTAAGTTGCATTGCATTGTAGGAGCATTTAATTGGGATACGAACCCCCATCTTTTTGGGTGCGATCATACTAGCGTTAATGCACAGGATCCCATCGGAACTCCGCAGTTAAGTGTGCTTGGGCTAGAGTAGTATTGGGATGGGTGACCTCCCGGGAAGTCCTAGTGTTGCACCTTCCCCGCCTTTTATTATATTTTTAGGTTCATCAAATCACTTGGAATCGAGTGTGAAAGTCGGTCCATGCGAGCGCTCTGCAACATCGAAGCTTTTGATGCGCGCCCTGACACCAGAGCTCTGCCACTAAAGTCCAAACTCGGAAGGTGAATACCTCATGAGATCCCTACGCACCCATAATGAGTTCGGGAGAGGGGGGGAAACCCCCCTCGTACAACGACATCACCGCCAACGACAGGAACAGAATCCGTGCTAAACGACCTGTCTTTGAGCAATCGATGCACCTGCAGGATTAGCTCTTCATCCAAGAACAAGGACTCAGAAAAGAAATGGAGCTAGAACCCCGCACGTCTCATCCACAAGCTTCCAAGGGATGGGAACCAGGCAAGTGTATACCATAAATGGACAAACCCCCACACTATCACATCAAATCAACACAGGTAGGGGAGCACGCTCAGTTTATGATGGATCATGCATTGATCGGTAAATTTTTGGGCCTTTGGCCGACCGAACGAGATCTCACACGCTGGATCAAGGACTGGTGGAACCCCAAAGGCGATTATGAAGTCCAGCTTAGCTCCAAGGGCTTTTTCACAATAATCCTGTACAACCTCGAAGACATGGATAGAATCTTCGACAATGGACCGTACTTCTATAATTCAGCGGGACTGTTTATGAGATTTTGGACAGACAGATTCAGCACGGAGGAGGACTTTACAAGAGCACTAGTGTGGATCCGTATGTACTCATTGCCCCAGGAATTCTGGCTGGAAGAAATACTCATGGGCATCGGAAACATCGTGGGACGATACGTCAAAGCTTCGGAGGCTACAAAGATGAGGAAGTACACCTCATACGCCCACATCTGCATCTATATGGACATCTCAAAGGCCCTGCCAGGATCTATCACGCTAGAATACCAGGACGACGACTGGGACCAAACAATCGATTACGAACACATACCCTTTCGTTGTAGAAAGTGCCACAAGAATGGCCACCTATTCAGAGATTGCCCTTTGAATGCTATAGACACCAAGATCAACAAAAGCAAGCAAAAGGATGGCTTCGCCAATTTTACAGGCAGGTAGAAGAACCCATCAAGGAAACAGAACCAGAGCACGATCCCAAAGATCCCAACTAAAAAATCCTATGACATTTTGAATTAGCTGCCAGAAGAGGAGGAAATACAGAACCCYCATCAAKCAACAACGCAGGCGAAGGGCAAAAGTACCGAAGTGCCAAATACAACCCAATCAAAAGAAACAACCCATGCAACACAAACAKGCACAAAYRGAGACACCACCATGCTCATGGATGAAACTGATCTAGCGGACATAGACCTGGAAAAGCTGGAGGAAGCCCTCAATCAAAAAGACCTGCAACATATCCCAGTAGATCAGCTCCGTAAAGTTCATAAAGTGTTCACCAACTCCACAGCATGATCTACAGCTAGACTGGGTATTACGGTAGATCCAGGATCAAAACCAGAGAGAATAACCAAGGAAAACAAAAGAAGGGGACGCAAAACAACCCATCAGCTTATTAAAGAGGCAAGGCACCTGATGATCAACTCAGGCCAGATACAGAGGTTATTGTAGGGATACCTCCACCCCCCTCCACCTTCCTCATGATGAAGACAATTACTTGGAATATCATAGGGCTCAATGGTAGATCCAAGCAGAGGATCCTCCGAGAGTGTATTAAAGATGAAAACCCGGATATCCTTCTTCTACAAGAAACTAAGTGTGCAGGCCAGGAAGCTGATTTCTTTTACCAAGATTCAGTGGACGCCTCCATAGGACTAGCCATTCTCTGGAATCCACACACAGTCTCTCTGCAACATCCCTTCTCCACGACTGGCACTCTAACGACTTACTTCACAGTCACAGGATCCACTAAGGAAGGAGCCATCACGAATGTCTACGGTCCGCAGACAGCCCAAGAAAAGGAGAGCTTCATGCAAATTCTTCAGCATGTCAAAACTCTTTTACATACACCACACTGGATTGTAGGTGGCGACTTCAATATGATCCTGATGCTGGAAGAGAAAAATGGAGGAACAAAACGGCTGGAGCAAGATAGTGGTAAGTTCAAAACCCTAATAGAGCAACTAAACATGGTTGACATGGAAACCCGAAATGGAATCTTTACCTGGTCCAATAGAAGAACAGGACACCAACATTTAGCCTCCAGATTAGATCGCTTTCTCGTTGCTAAAGCCCTTCTTGAGAGTTATTAGGCAATGGACGCAAACATAATGCCAAAATCAGGGTCGGACCACTGGCCTATTGCCTTCTCCCTGGACCCGAGTATCACCCCCAGACCCAAACACTTCCACTTTGAAAAGTTATGGCTCTCCCACCCAAACTTCCACCAACTGGCTCACACCTGGTGGGCCCAGGCGGAAATAGATCATGGTACTCACATGTATAAATTCCAACAGTGCCTCAAGAATTTCAAGAAACAATTGAAGAGCTGGAACAAATCCACTTTTGGAAACATCTTCCAAAGGCAGAAGGAGATCGAGTGCCAACTCGAAGACCTACAACGAACCTTCATCTCAGGAAGCAGAACTCCAGAACTAGTGAAGGAAGAGGAGCAACTACAAGTAGAAATGGAGGTTTGTAGAGAACAAGAAGAAATCCTTTGGAGGCAAAAATCCAGGGTTCAATGGCTCAAAGAAGGGGAGAAAAACACAAAATTCTTTCACAGAGCGATGACACACTGAAGATACATCAATCAAATCACCCAATTGGAGGACGCTCAAGGCATCCCCATAAGAGATCATGACTAAATCACGGAGGAACTCAACTCCTATTACAAAGATCTCCTCAGAGAGACCAATATGAATAGGGAAGAAGCAATCCAGAAAATAACCAAGCACATACCCCCACTGATTACCCCTGAGCATAAGAGAGCACTGCTAAGGCAAATCACTCAGACAGAAGTGGACACGGCAGTAAAGGAAATGCCCCCAAGGAAAGCACCAGGTCTGGATGGCTTCACCACAGATTTTTTCCATCACTGTTGGGACATGATCAAGGAAGACGTCTGGTTGGCAGTAGAAGAATCAAGAACCTCTGGACAAGTACTCTCTGCACTCAATGCAACGTTCATCACTCTAATACCAAAGGAGGAGCGTGTCACTCACCCAAAGAAGTTCAGACCAATCTCCCTCTGCAATTTCATATATAAAATAATCACAAAGGTTATTGCTACTTGCCTCAAGCCGCTCCTACCTTTCATTATTTCCAAAGAGCAAGCCAGCTATGTAGAAGGGCGACAAATCATGGACAGTGTCATTCTGGCCAATGAGTTGATCCACTCTTTGAAAGTGAGCAAAACACCAGGTATGCTTATCAAACTCGATATCTCAAAATATTTCGATAGATTAAGCTGGCAATACTTGCAATCAGTGCTGGAGTCCTTTGGCTTCGATAAACTTTGGGTCAACTGGGTTCTCAAGCTCACCTCCTCTGCTTTCTTTTCCATTCTAGTCAACGGGACACCCACCCAGCCCTTCCATTCCACCACGGGAATCAGACAAGGTGATCCTCTCTCCCCCTTCCTCTTTGTGCTTATGGAAGAAGGACTAGGTCGCTATCTCAAAGCAGCGGTTCTTGAAGGATCCCTCAAAGGGATGCCCCTTCATAACCTCCATCTGGCACCCTTGCACATCCAGTTTGTCGACGACACCCTACTTATGAACACCCCTACTGTCCGAGAGGCCACAAAGCTCAACTCAATCCTCTCTGACTTCACAGAAGCCTCGGGCATGCTTCTAAACCTGGACAAATCCAAACTCTACTTTTTCAACACGTTGGCCTTGGTTCATAATCATCTTTCAAGACTTCTAGGCATCTCTAAAAGCTCCCTTCCTTCCATCTACCTAGGCATACCCTTCACTGGAGAGCCAGCGCGATCCATCTCATGGGAAAGCTTGCTCTTGTCTATTGCCAACAGGATGAATAACTGGACCTTTAGACCTTTGAATATTGCTGCCAGACTAGTACTTCTCAAGTTAGTCCTGAAAGCTCTGCCCACCTACCTCTTTACTACTCTGGTAGTGCCCATTTAAGTCATTTGGGGTATCAGGAGCCTCCAACGGAATTTCCTGTGGCAGGGACACCAAAACAATAAAAAGTGGGCTTTAGTTGGATGGGATAAACTTTGTAAACCCAAAAAGTTTGGAGGGTTGGGAATACGTGATCCGGGAAAGCTTAACCAGGTCATGGGAGCCAAAATGTGGTGGAGATGGTTGCAGCATCCGAAAGAACTCTGGGCACAAATCTGGAAACAAAAGTATGCCCCGAACACACAGCCTGACCAATTAATTAGATTCAATGAACATATACAGGGATCCAATATATGGAACACTCCCTAGAAAAATTGCCCCCTGATCCAGAAGCATGCTTTCTGGGAAGTGAGAAACGGGGAAAGCGCACTCTTCTGGCAGGACTCATGGCAACAACTACCCCCTCTCAGTGACTTAGAAAGCCTCAATCCTCTCAAACAAAGGTTACATCCGAATATCTTCAGGAAATTTAAAGACCTCTGGATTCCAACTCACAGAAGCCAACCCTGAAGACAGTGGAAAACAGGACGAATAGAATTACAGCTCACGGATGATATCGACCTTCTACCTTGGCAAGATTGTGCACTGCATCGGAAAACTCCAATCAAAGAAGGGTCGGATATCCTCCGATGGGGCCACTCTATAATAGGTATCTTCTCAGTTAATGAAGCATACTACCTATAGGGAAACTACCACAACCAAAGCCCCGAAACAATCTGGAGCAAAGTCTGGAAAAGCTTTCTTTGGCCCAAAGTATCCATTTTTCTTTGGCTCACAGCTCAAAACCGTATCCTCACATGGGATAATCTTTTAAAGAAAGGCTTTACAGGTCCCTCCAGATGCACCCTATGTCAACAAAGAGAGAAAACCATGGAACATCTCTTCAACAATTGCCACTACAGTCAACAGATCTGGGATTGGAGGGCCCAAGCCATGAAACGCTCCAACCGAAACCGAGGCAGCATCAGGGACACACTCGCTAATTGGGAGATGATCTCCTTCCATAATCCAATTCTCCAATGCATTTGGCAGCTGCTCCCGGGTTTCACCTTATGGGCAATTTGGAAAGAGAGAAATAAGTGAATCTTCCACTCAAAAGTGTCCCCTCCCACCATTTTTTTTTTTTAAGTAAAAAAGGGGGAGAATCCTTCTATTCAATCCATGAAAAAGTGCAAGTAATACAATGATTTGCGGATGGGAAAGACCCCTCAGAAAGAGAGTAGGGGATCATTTGAAACTAGCCTATGCTAAAAGAGAGCTCCATAGAGCGCGTGGGCAAAGCAAGATGGAAACATTACAATGCAAGGAGAAAGGACCAGATCACTGTGTTGAGTGGTGAGGATCCTTTCTACCTTTTTTTTTCCGGACATCAATCCAATCAGAGGATCTGGTAGGCTCAACACCCTTTACCACCAAAGCCAGGTGGTCTGAGGAAGTGCCATGATCTTGAGCTACTGAATTCAGTTGTGTTTCTTTGTCGCTGTCCGAGTTGTCTGATTCATGAGGTCGCTTCTGAGTCACTGGGAGCGATGCGGTGATCATGATTGTGTCAATTGTTTCCCCTTTTTCGTGAGGTGGGTGCAGGGACTTAGTTGCG
>SNQJ01S0142240.1:0-24701 GCA_010110895.2 Picea sitchensis
GAGTGGAGTGTGAGGTGGGAGTGACGTGAGGGGGATGGGGAGTGGAGTGAGTGGAGTGTGAGGTGGGAGTGACGTAGGGAGGGTGTGTATGGGGTAGAGGACTTAGGATATAATCTTTTTAATTTTTGTATGTTTTTATTTTTATTTTTATTTTTAATGTTTTATGTGTTATGTTATATGTTACGTTTTTTTATTTTCTTTTTGTTTTATTTAAATGTTTATATAATATAATTAGTATTATATTTTGGTTTTTATTTATGTT
This sequence comes from Picea sitchensis, assembly GCA_010110895.2. Lineage (NCBI taxonomy): Eukaryota > Viridiplantae > Streptophyta > Pinopsida > Pinales > Pinaceae > Picea > Picea sitchensis. The sequence goes on from SNQJ01S0142240.1 coordinate 263, forward strand.
TTTGTATTTTTAATTTGTTTTGTATTTTATATGTTTTTTAATATTTTGTTTTTAATTTTTTATTTGTTTTATTATTTTTGTTTTTTAATATAAGTTTTTTTTTTATTGTTTTATTAATGTTTATTTTAAATTGTTTTTAACATAAGTTTTTTATTGTTAAACTAATCCTAATTACTAACCTAGTTACTAACATAGGTTCTTAACTTTATTAATAATTAATTAATTATTAAATAGTTATTTATTAATCGATTTTAATCTAGACTAACTTTACTAATATTTTGTTTATCCTAAGTCTGTTTGCTTATGGATAGGGTGGTGGGAAAACTAATCAATGGGGCCACAGGACAAGGGAGTGCGTGGATAAAGGATGCAGCAGGTTGATGGGGGATTTAGCGACAAGAATGGAGGGAGGAAACGGAATCACCTGATCCAGACTTCATCATCAAGAGGGAAAACGCCAAATCAACAATCGAAGAATCGACTCGCCTATAATTATAGGACCCCAACACAATAGAGGCTCGACTTCTTTGTGTCCACGAAGAAAAGGAACAGGCTACAGAAGCCTTGAAGAAAGAAAAGGAGGAGGTCTTAGAGAAACTATAAGTTGTGCAGTCTTGCGTAACCACCTACGAGAAGGAGAAAGATGAAATTAGGGAGATGTTTGAGGAGGAAAAAGAAATGATGCTGAAGGAAAAAGACTCGCTACTCATCAAGCAAACTACATTCAAATAAGCGATGACTACAACACTTCACTCTGTACCAGGCTTGGCACAAGAGGAAGAAGAGTCAACCGATATTCAACTGGGGAAGCTAATTGAGGCCATACAGCAGCTTCAAGCAAGAATTACAAATTTAGAGCTCCAAGTAGTGTCGAGCACTCTTCAATAAGTGCGTGATCAGATGGACAAAGTCACCAAGATCACATTTGGAAGGATCGAGACCCTCGCCTTATAATGTAAGCAGTTGAGTGATCGAAGTGTGCAGACCTATGAACGCCTCACAGAAGATCTAGAGCTGAGGAAACTGGAAGCACAACTACAGGAGGCACAGCAGGAGGAATCCACTGTGCAGGCAGAGATGAAGCTACTCACTGGGGTTGAGAGAATGAAGAGATCACAGGAGCAGTGTGCAGTCCAGCAGTAGATTACTTCCATACAGATCAGAGTCATGGAAGTTACACGGTGACTACATCCGATGCAGGACGAAGCTTGCACGATTTTTGAAGAGATTGAAAGACAAGGCTCACATCTAGACCAAGTGGTTGCAACAATGGAACAGTGCCTGGAAGGGCCTGTTACAGAGCAAATAATTCAGGAGTTCATTGAGTAGGAGGCTCTGGTGAAGCAGCAAGTCGAGGAAGCTCGAGCTAATCTTGAAGCTTTGAAGAAGCATTGCCCAGATCTTAGTGACTCAGAATGAATCAAAAGTGAGTGTTGGGGGAATGTTGGCCCTTGACCAAGTTTTGAGGAAAGATGGAGCACCCAGGCGGAGCTGAGATCGTGGGATCTCACTTGTTTTGTGGGCTTGTGGACTGAGCAAAGGGTTTACTACGGTTTATGTAATGGGTTAAGGGATGTTCTCCCATGGTTTTACCCGTGATTAGGCCTCTTTGTAAATGTATAAATAAGTAGTATCTAAGCGATGTAAAAGTAGTTACGGATTGGCTTAGTGCATGACTAGTTGGCTTTGTGCTAGAGTATGTTAAGACTTGTGGAGCTAAGTGCAAGTACTTTGTAGGTTTCTTTGTGCACAAACATTGTATGTAAGGCTTTGTGCCTTGACCTAATTTAGGGAAGGAGGATCGGGTGCTCTGTGCGCAAATCTCTTGTCCTCGATGGAGTTGGCTCTATTGATTTGTGCATAGGAGCAGCAGAATGTAAGAAGATTGAATACTAATAAAGAACAAGAGAAGAAGTTGGTGGATGTAGCCCTAAACTGGGGTGAACCACGTATATCCCGTGTCTTGATGTGGTTTGTGCAATGTTGTTTATGTGTTTATTTGTTTAGTGTTGTTGTTATAATGTATGATGAATGGATATGATGTTGTTTCTTAGGGATTAATGATATTAAATATAAATGAATGCCATATCTGATATAATGCTATGTTCTAAATAATTGGAAGTGCTTGATATTTATTGTTACTACGTTGATCTGTAATAAGGGTTTAATATGCGATGTGAATGAGACTACAGAACTAATGCATATTGTTATCTAAGTGCTTTGTTAAGTGTTGTAATCACAGATCTGTGTCCCAGCTTGGTTGTAGACACCTGAGTCCTGCAATCCCCCCTGCCTCTACCTCGGGTGAGACTTCATATGCTTCCCAGATGTTTCCGAAAGGGTTGGTAGTTAGGGTTTTTTTGGTGCATTGTTGAAGCATTGAACCCTAGGTCTTCCCTTGTGCCAACAAGAAACCCAACATGTCAAATGCTAAAATTTGTTCTAGATAATGAAGCATAGGGAGATCCTTTGGAATAATTAATGGAGCAATATATTCCCACTACTGATGTCCACAACAACATTACAGTTGAAATAGCACCAGGAATATTTATGAATATTAATGACAATTTGAATGAGCAACAACAACAAAAAATGATTCAGATCCTTTCTAAATATCAACAGGATTTTGTTTGGGAGTATCCCGACATGAAGAGAATTTATCCCCAACTATGTACACATCATATCTATATCGAAAAAGATGTTTGACCCATCCGAAAACCCCAACGAAGATTAAACCCTCATCTCGGGGACATTGTCAAAGAAGAATTAGAGAAACTGTTGGATGTAGATTTCATATATCTTGTTTCAGGCAGACAGTGGGTATCTCCACTAGTAATCATACCTAAGAAGAATGGTAAGTGATGAATCTGCGTAGAGTGCAGAGAACTCAATAAAGATACTTAGAAGGACCATTTTCCCCTACCTTTTATTGATCAAGTCGTTGATACTTTAACAGGGAAGCATTTTTTCTCCTTCCTAAATGGCTTTAGCGGTTATAATTAGATTTAGATTGCTCTAGAAGACCAAGATAAAACTACATTTACATGTCCCTGGGGTACCTTCAAATATCGAGTATTTCCCTTTGGATTATGTAATGCTCCAGCTACATTCCAGAGAGTTATTTTAAGCATATTTTCTGATTTAATTAATGAAGGACTTTAAGTTTACATGGACGATTTTACCCCATATGGCACTGACTTTTATCAAGCTCTAAGAAATCTAGAGAAGGTATTGGAACAATGAATTGCTACTAGGCTATGTTTGAGTCATGAGAAATGTCATATGATGATGACTGAAGGTGTGGTACTAGGACACTATGTTTCTGCAGATGGAATCAAGGTAGATCCAGCAAAAATAGAGGTAATCCTTAATTTGCCTACACCTCGTACACAAACCGAGGTACGTAGTTTCCTTGGCTGTGTAGGATATTATCGCAGATTCATATAAAAAAAAATCAAAAATAGCTACACCTTTACATGCTTTAACTAGTAATGTGGAATTTCAGTGGTCTGATAAGTGTGATGTTTCAGTCGCAGAGCTTAAAAGGTTAGTTTCAATAGCACCGATGCCGAGACAACCGAACCGGAAGTTACCATTTCAAATCTCTTCAGATGCATCGAATATCGCTATAGGCATTGTCCTTGGACATGAAGAATACAAGAAACCTTATGCTATTTATTTTATTAGAAAAAATCGTATTCGTGCAGAATTAAATTACACAGTAAGAGAAAAAGAATTTTTAGTTGTTATACATGCTATTAATAAATTTCACCACTATATAACAGGCTATCTAGTAATTATGTATATCGATCACTCTACTATTAAATATTTAGCAAACAAACCAATTACTAATGAATGGGTTACTCGGTGGTTGTTGCTATTGCAGGAATTCAACATCACCATTAAGGATCGGATGGGAAGACAGAATCTTGTTGCAGATTTCTTGTCTCGTGTACCCAAAACAGATAACTCTTTGACAGTTGAAGACCAATTTTTATATGAACACCTGTTCGTTGTGACTATTAAGACGCCTTGGTGTGAGGATGTGGTGAATTATCTGGAATATGGGAAATTACCATCACACATGTCATCAAGAGAAAGGAAACTAATCGTTCAGTACAATGCACGGTTCACCTGGATTGGTGGATGTATTTTCCACACAGGGTCTGATCTTCAGATCCGAAGATGTATCAGAGACAATGAAATTCACAATGTCTTGAAGGCATGTCACGATGAGCCATGTGGTGGAAATTGTGTATACCGTAGAACTGGGCATAAGGTTTTACAGATGGGCTAGTATTGACCCTCAATATTTAAAGATGCAAAGAAGTATGTCCAGGACTTTGATAGTTGTCAGAGGATGGGTCGACCAAGACAAGTTGATGAAATTCCCCTACAACCACAAGTGGTGGAGGAACCTTTCAAAAGATGGGAACTGGATTTTGTTGGCCCATTCAACCCAAAATCAAACCAAAAGGCTTATATACTAGTTGCAAGCGACTAGATGACCAAATGGGTAGAAGCAGTGGCCTTGCCAAACGCAATGGAGGAAGCATTCATTAACTTTCTCTTTGAAGTATTTGTATGCTATGGATTACCCAGGGAAGTAATCATGGACGGAGGGTTGCAATTTACAGCACATAAAATCTCAGCCACTCTGCGCAATTACCAAATTAAACATAGGGTTACCTCCCCATACCACCCATAAGAAAATGAACAAGTGGAGAGTACCAATAAAGTATTGGAGGAAATCCTGACAAAAATAGTTTCAACAAACTGTCAGAATTGGGCAACCAAGCTTACAAATACCTTATGGACCTATTGCACAACATGGTGTAACACTACTGGCTAGTCTCCTTATCACCTAGTCTTTGGAAAAGAGCCTATCTTTCCAATTGAATTTGATATCAAGACTCTAAGAACGGCCCAAGAAATTGGACTGGATCTTACGGAAGCACACACGCAGCGCTTACAATATCTCAAAGAGTTAGATGTAGCACGCTTGTTCTCTCTTCAGTGCACAGTTTTTATTCAGCAGCAAAGAGCTAGTTGGCATGACAATCATATCAAGAAGAAATCCTTCTAGAAACATGATTGGGCGCTTCTCTATGATTCCATATTTCAAGATTTTCCTAGGAATTTGTAGACAAGGTGGTTGGGACCCTATGAAATAAATGAAGTTCATGATAATGGAATTGTCACTTTAGTTACCATTGACGGGTCTGGTTCTCCTTTTCTGGTAAATGGACATCGGCTACGACTCTACCACCAACCACTTTCAAAAGAATTATTTTTCCAAGAAGTAAGTAATGATCCTATTGTTCAGATTTTAGCTGCCTGGGAAGGTAACCCAACAGCTTCAGCTCCATGAAATTGTTGTCTTTCCAGCACTATACATATTGTATATAGTTTTGTTTAAAGGTTTGATTGAGTTTTTAGGTTTTCAATTTCTAGGAAATTCACTATAAAGAACTTTGGGGAACAAAAACCAGAAAAGATGACTATAATGAAATATAATTATCACTCTTTTATGTTCCTTATTCAGAACTTCAAATTTCTCTTGTCTCACTTTGAAAAATCCATCGAATATAAACCTTGTTTTATACAGGAGATGAATATGTCATGTTCCGCAGCAAAAAGTCAGGCGACTGCACTAAAAGAATGCTCAGTTGTAGTAAATAGAAAATGAATGCATGACACTTCAAACCATCCAATACTGTGATCATTGAATAAACCTACCCGTAAAAATTAAATGAATTTAGTTAAATGACTAATCAATTCTAGATTCACTAAAAACTTCTGCGAGAGGTATCCAAGTACTTAATTAGATGGTTAAATTTGAACATCATCGTTGTCGTTCATTCGAACGTAACAGTTGTCGTTCCCTTTGTTGTAATTTTTGTTCCCTTTGTAGGTAGTATCATTCATGTGAATGTAATAGTTTTTGTTCCCTTTGTTGCGATTGATGTTCCCTTTGTGGGTAGTGTCGTTCATTTGAACATAACATATGTCCTTCCCTTTGTTGTGATTGTTTTTCCCTTTGTGGGTAGTGTCGTTCATTCGAACACAACAACTGTCATTCTCTTTGTCGCAATTGTCGTTCCCTTTGTCGCGATTGTCGTTCCTTTTTTCAGGTAGTGATATTCATTCGAAAGGAACAGTTATTGTTCCTTTTTGCAGTTGTTCATGTTGTTGTTTCTTTCCTTTGAAAGTAACAATTTTTATTTCCACCAACAAAACGTGCTTCTGATACGTTTAGCCACTCCTTTGGGTATGAAATTCACTAACTAATTTTCAACAGCATCACTTCTAATAATCATGGTAACGATTTGTCATTTTATTTTTGAGGAATATCTAGCATACCTTATCAAATTGTTCATGGATTGATTTTTCCAAATTATCTTAATATTGCTCATAATCCTTAACCACCATAATTTGTTTCTTTCCCCTATATATTTACATATACTTGAATGATAATTTTCCTTCACATCATAATAAGGAGTCTAAGGAACATTTTTACTTGGCATTCTTACACTTCTTATGCCATCCCACACTCTTAAGGAGTAGATGAGACTCCCATAATAAAACCTAAAAATAATAATAATAAATAAAGAAAATAACCTTCTCCCAAAAAGGATAGGGGGTCTCATTATGAGACAACCTACCACGATCATAATATATTAACATAAGTGAAATTCCCATTATGGCTACCACACCAGGGCAATGGCCTTTGGAATTTAGGACCAAAGGACAAGAGGTCTCATTGTGAGCCGGCTTGTTCGCTTTGTTACGATCTAGTGAGTGGCATTATTGTTGTATGGCCACCAAACCAGGATAGTGGCCTTTTTGGGAAATGACTATTCAAACTATTTATTGAGGATATTGGCTCATCTATGGGTTAAAAGGAAACACTATCGAGGTTATGGATGCCTACTGGCAGCAGTGGATCTACTTGTGGTATTGAATTTTATCTTAATACGCTAAGTTTTTATTGTGTTCATAGACTTCCTTTCTTAAAAAAAAGAGGCTATCATTCTAGCTATATTCAACACAAGGGAAAGTAACAAAGTTATGATATGTGGCATATTTATAAAAACGTGAACAAATTAGGACTACTCAGAATATTCTTCCTTAACATATTTGAACATTGGTATTTGAACTTGAACTTTCCACAAAAGGTGTGATTATCGTTCGTGATTAACATTAAAATGCTTTGAAAGTTATTAACGGTCGTTCTCCCAGTGGTGGCAGTGTAATAATTATCCCTCGATTGACTGACCACCATCATTACGTTCACACATACCGACGGTCGAGGTCAACCTTTTCATTTATTAGGGGGAGGATATTCTGCATGATTATTGATAAACCATAATGATTATAGATAATGGGAAAATTCGTATTTCTATATACCATTGATGTTCTGTAATTTTTACCATTTCTAGTAATTTTTTCTCACAGTCTAGTCTAACTAAGTTTGCAGTTGGGAATGATAGTTGTGCTGACTTGTTTACAGAAAACATGGGTGGCCAAAGCATCTGTCGTGAGCCTACATTGCTGCAAGTAACCGACCAAGCAAGGGAAATTCTACACCATCTGGGATGGACGCAATACTTTAATAGACTGTAGGGATTCGATATAAATGTCACTCTAGCATTCTTCCAAAACTTACAGAAGGGAATCTCAATAATTCGAGGCATACAAGTACCAGTTACCGATGCCATTATAGCTAAGGTAATAGGCCTCCCAAACAAAGGAACATAGTGGACCGGTAAATACACAGCACTCAAGGAAGTTGTGGAGTCCTTCGCAGAACCAGGGGAAGAATTTGACAAAAAAGGGAAAGGTCTCAACCCCTTTGCTCTTAGAAAACCATGGAAGGAGACAGCAGGTGTGATACAGAGATATATCACATGCAACGAGCGATATGATGTGGTGAGACCTCACCACCTCAAGCTACTGGAAGTATTAAAACAACTGTTAGTGATAAATATACCATTCTTTTTTAATACCATGTTGCATGAAGTCGTCAAAAAGAAAAAGACCCTGCTAATATAATTAGTCATCACGGGTTAGTAAAATTGATAGTAAGCAGGGACTTAAACCATACACAAATAACTTGGGGAGACTTAATTGAACCTGATAGGCCCCTACAAATTGAGTAGCCTGAAGTCCACCATGAATATCCCCCACAAGGAATTGAGGCAGCCCAGACAGAAGGAGATAATTCCCAAATTGAAATTCTAGTACCCCAACCTGAAATAGAAGCAGACCTCATTCAGTTGGTAGAAACTCAGAGCATGTAGGAAGGAACATCAAAGAAGAAGATATAGAGAAAAATTTATGTTCTTGAAACCTCCACTGTAAAAAGAAGAAAGGGTAAAGAGACAACACAACCTAAAAGCACTCAAGAAATTGTACAAACAGAACAGCCATCACATGAAAGCCCTGCAGAATAGCAGGATGATTTCTTCTAAAGTTATGAAGAATAGATGGCCCAAGTATTGGTAAATTTATGGATATCACTTACTAAATATACAGACAGTTCAGGAAATCCCCAAGCCCCAACTTCATCTTATTCAAACCCTTTCTTTGATCTTCCTGATATGGAGATTCCATCTCCTGAAGGAACAGAACAGCCATAACCCCAGTTCAATGAGAACAATCTTGTAGAGCAACCAGAGCACCCAGAAGATACATGGAATTAGTTACCAGTTGATCAAGGTGGAGAAGACCTTGAAATTCCCCATAGACAGAAATAAACAGTAGGAAAAGGCAATAACAGAATCCGAAAATTAGAACATGAAAACAAGACATTAAGGAAAAGGGTTAAGAAAATAAAAGTATTAAAACAAAGAGTTGGCAGATTGAAAGAAACAATTAGACAACTTAAGAAACAATTGGAACAATATGACAATGCCCATGAGAAGAATAAATCTAAGAGGGCTAGAGTACAGGTAATAAATCCAGTTCCCACAAGGACAGTTCACACCAATTCTGTTGGACCACAAACAGAATTTCATGTTCCTTTGGAAACAGTTGAAAATTATTGTTCATATTACAATTTTGTTGAGTGAGTTATTAGTTTCATAGTTTTTAATGAATGCATGAAGAACTTGATTATTGCAGTAATTTAGATAGACTCGGATTTGTTGTAATTGAATTATCTACACGATTTAAACATATATGACTATCTGCATAGGCTTTGCTGACATTCTTGAAAGAGAAGATGAATCCTCAGTTGATGCTACTCTTTTGGGCATGGTTCTCATCCCATAACAATAGAAGCATCTTAAAAACTTTATGGAAGGTAAGATTTCTACCATTTCCAATCTATTTGAAGAGTCAAAGGAAGAGGACTCAATTGTAAATAACATAGGTGTAAATAATTTTAGGAGCCCTGTAAAAAAAACCTTTCTATATTTCAGTAAAAATCATGGATAAAATAACTCATTGTTTCCTAATTAATGGCGGGTTTGGCCCAAGTGTGATGTCTAAAATCATCATGGAAGAACTTGGCTTATCTTTCACTAGAGAAAATTCAAGAAACATGCTCTCTTATAATAGTTTGCAGCAATCAACTATAGGTGAAATCAAGGATGTAACCTTAGTTTTGTGTGTGCATCCTGAGATAAGAACAACCCTCAACATCCAAGTAATTGATATGCCAGTGAGTAAATACTCAATTATTTTGGGAAGATATTGGAAAGCCTTAACTTGTGGATACCTTTCACTTGATGGTACACATTGTTCCGTCCCTCGGAACCGAAAGAACATTATATTCCTTAGGGAAGGAAGAATTTCACCGTATATAGAGATCATTCCCAAACCTAATGTAAACTATCTCGAAGAATATTTAGGAGTGTACTCTATATTTTTTGATGAGGGTGACACTATGCTTGAACCAGTTTATTTAGATGATGGCATGTGGCACATGAATTTCAATGGCTCATGTTCAAATGAAGGTAATGGGGCTGACATCATTCTATATTCTCCTATGGGTAAAATCCACAATTTTTCTTATAGGTTAGAATTTGCTTGCACAAACAATGTCACTAAGTTTGAGGCCTTATTGTTGGGCATAGAAAATGCACATAACCTTGGTTTTTCCCACCTTACAGTTTTTGGTGATTTTGAACTTGTTGTGAATATTGTACGTAAGGTTTATTCACCAAGCAATAAGTTACTTAAGCGTTATACTCAAGTTGATTGGATTTTGATTTCGAATCGGTTATCATATAACATCACTCATGTTAAGAGGGAACTTAATTCAATGGTTGATAGGTTATTTGTTTTTGCAACATCTCCTATCGGAAAACTTTTACCTCAAAGACCTGATTGTATGTTCCAATATTTATATCGCCCTCACATCTGTAATAATGTAGAATCATGGAAGGTTTTCCTGAGTGATGAATTAATTTCTTCTTTCATACAAAATGAACCGTTTAAGCCCAAAGAAATCATCTCTATTGAAGATGACAAATTTCCTAAAGGCTTGACTCCTCTCGAAATTTTGTTTTCATCAAGTGATGTAGGAAACAAATAAACACATAAGGAAGAGGGGTTGAAAATGAAATTTGGTGATACCATTTCCTTGAATATTGGGACATCTGAATCTCCAAATATCATTAAATCAAGTGCCCAATGTTCTGATGAAGAGAAAGAAAAATTCACAGAATTACTCTGTGAATTTCAAGATGTTTTTTCCTGGTCATATGAGGATCTTCGTGGTTTTGATCTTTATCTCATACATCATGTCATTTCTATCCAGTAAGGGGTAAAACCAATTAGGAAAATAAAGAGACCTATTAACCTTGTGCTCGAAGCCACCATTAGAAAGGAATTGGAAAAAAAATTGAAAGCTACTATAATCTTTCCATTTAAGTATTTTGAATGGGTTTCAAATATGGTCCTTGTTCATAAAACTACTATCCATATTAGATTATGTGTCTATTTTTGTGCATTGAATAGAGAAAGTGTCAAATACCATTTTCCACTTCCTAATATGGATATGATTTGACAACAGGTTGCAGGGTCTCAAATGATTTCCTTACTTGACGGTTTTTCTAGGTATAATCAAATCAAGGTAAAAAGAACTGATAGGTATAAAACCACATTTACCGCACGTTGGAGCACATTTTCTTATGAATGCATGCCTTTTTGAAGATATATTTTGATGATCTAATCGGTAATATTATCCAAATTTATCTTGATGATTTGATTGTTTATTCTAAAAAATGGTTGGATCATTTTGGTCATCTTAGAAAATTCCTCATGCATTGCAGAAAATTCAACATTTCTTTAAATCCTTCCAAATCTATTTTTGGTGTCATGAAGGGAAAGATCCTCGGTCATATTGTTTCTGATTCGAGGATAAGTGTAGATCCTGAGAGGATTACTGTCATTCTAAACTTCCCTGCCCCCACTTCCAAGAAAGAAGTTCAAGCTTTCATGGGCATTATTAATTTTGTCCATAGATTTGTTCCTAATTTTGTTGGCATGGTTAAACCAATCCATAATCTTATGAAGAAGGATCGTTCTTTTTCTTGGAAAGATGATGTCAAGAATTATTTCCTTATGATTAAGAAATCAATTAGTTCTGCACCGGTACTGGTGAAACCAGATTTTGAGAAATAGTTTATCATATATAGCAATGCCACCGAGGAAGCGATTTTTGCTATCCTCTTACAATGTGATGACCGGAACAATGAAAAACAGGTATCTTACATGAGTCAAAGTACATCAGATGACGAGGTAAAATATTCCTATATTGAGAAACATGGTTTTTCTCTTGTCAAGGCTATAGAAAACTTTCGCCATTTTATTTTGGGCAAACATACGCAGGTAAAATTCCCTTTGACTGTTGTCAAAATTATCCTTTCACAAACATATCTTTTAGAAAAACTTGCACATTGGCTTGCCAAAATTCAAGAGCATGATTTGATGATCATGACTTCGAAGACAATCAAGGGACAAGAATTATCTCTTCACTTAGCTCAGCACCCTAAACCAAGTGAAGAACTTGACGATCAAGATAATCCTCTTTCAGCGCTATCCTATATTGAAAAACAAAATCTTTTTATATCTGAGCATCCTTGGTATAAAAATATGGTGTATTATTTGTAGCATCAAAGGTGCCCAGGTGACTAAGATCCTCATCAAAGAAGGAGAGTTCGCCTTGAAGCTTATAAATATATCATTTTAGGGGACTCCTTTTTTATAATATGTGTTGATGGTTTGTTGCTACTATGTGTAAATGATGAAGAAGCACAGAAATTATTACTCGAAATCCATGGATCATCAACTTCTGTCATTCACATCGGTGGCCATTTTACTGCTAATTCTATTTCTTTTAAGATCATAAGAAATGGTTACTATTGTCCTTTGATATTTCATGACTCATATAAATTTTCAATATCCTATGATAAGTGCCAAAATTTCGCTAGGAAAGAACGTCGTTCTTCCATGCCTTTACAACATGTCCTCTTGGATTTCCCTTTTTCTAAATGGTGTCTAGACTTTATTGGTCCTATCAACCCTCCATCCTCTGCATGACATAACTTTATTTTGACAACCACCGATTACTTTACTAAGTGGACTGAGGTTGTCTCTCTTAGACATGTGCAAGATGAACAAGTAATCTCTTTTCTAAATTCTAATATATTTTCCATATTTGGCCTTCCATTAGAAATCATTACAGATAATGGTCTGGCCTTCATTTCTGCAAAATTGACCCAATTTCTGGCTAAATTAGGTGTCAATCATTTCATTTCATCTATTTATTATCCTCAAGCAAATAGACAACCAGAGTCCACTAATAAAAACCTAGTCATAATTATAAAGAGAATCATTTTAATACCCTTCTTTCCCACAGCTTGTAAATATAACTATAACTTGCCAAAAGACTATGGGCAGACTGAATATGTGTGGATGTTGGAATTGATGAACCTTTTTCTATAAAACGTAATGTATGTATTTATGTTATTAAATAAAAATAGATAGTGTTTCATAACTATTGAGGGGGTTTTCCAAGGTAGATCATGATGTTGTGAAAGAGATGGTGAAGGGAACCAGCAATGGTTGAGATGACCCCCACCAGACCAGTACCTTATTGGATTTAAATGATTCAGACATAGAATAGTCCTCTGACCCATAAATCCAGTCATGTTGGTAGTTGGTAATTCCTCCTCAAGAGTCAATGAGGAGATGGGAAGAGTACCCATATGAAAAACTTCCTGACCTGACCATGAAATGGGGATTCAGACCCATGTAATCTTGTTGAGGAAGGAAAGAAAATAAGGAATCGTGGGCAGAGGAGAGGATTGTGAATAATATGAGTCGAGTGACCATTTTTCTTTAAGGAAGAGAGTGTGCATCTCTCTGGTCCGAAAGAGAACTGAAAAATAATCTTGCTATGGGTGCAACAAGTTGTTGGAAACGTTTTCAGTCCAAGCTAATAAATGGGGCTGCAGAGAAGATGAGTGACTGAGGAAACACTCGTTCCAGGGCCCCTTTCTTGGTGAGGAGAAAACCATTTGGCCAAGTACCTATGGGAGGAGGAGAGTTTCCTTCATCCTTGAATGTCACTGAACCAGAAGGAAGAATCTCTCTCAGGGTATCATGACCTAGCTAGGGGGTTTCCAGGAGTGGATGTGCCTACGGTTGGGTGGAAAACGGAACCCCTCTTAGCAATTTCTTCACTATATGGTTTCTTGATAAGTATTCTTATACCCTATGTACTAGGATTGAAATGATGGTTGGATGTCTAAGACTAAAATCTGCATTGTTTGATTAATATAAGAAATTCTTATTGTTCTTCTATAAACCCTTGCATTTTAAGGGTTTCTAGTTTTCCTTTGATTAGTAGCAGGAGAAATTTTAGATGTGGGTCTACAAATGAATTTAAGAATAAGTTTACGATTTTTGTACTGGTTGGGAAATCCTTAAGGTAATTTTCCCAAGGGTTGATTTTGTGACGTAAGATTCAGGGCCGATTTCGTTAGGACACCTCAGTCCTATCGACCCCACGAATTTACCTTCACAAGTTACTAAATTTGAGATCTATGGAGGGGGGGAGTCTCCTTCAAACCATTTGTATGTGTGATTGATGGCTCATGTCCACGACCCTAACCAAACCACGACTAATAGTTTAAGTGTGCAAACCCGATACCTATCAGGGAATCCATAGGAATAGGACCTTGGAACCCTTCGCTAGATTCGAAAGAAGCTAAGTTATTTTGGCTTCAGAACTTCAGGAGTCCAGATCTCCAGGACATTATGACTTTACAGCCTAACCAACCAAAGGAAACCTGTTGGTCTAGTTACCGACGATGTTGACCGACATCTGACGGTTTCCTTAACTGTGACCATGGGATTTGTCCCACCATTAAACGCTCACCCATTTACCGGTCGGGACGAAACAAGAGTCATAGATCCAGGAATGCTTCAGGATCTCCCCTAACCTATGGATCTACGTTGTGTTCAGTCTAGCATTGACCACTGCGAGAGAAATGGAGTGTTAAACAGGTAGAACCCTTGAACATCGAAGTTGTGAAGTGATGAGGACCTTCGATCCGAGGATGTGTCTGGATCCCTCATGACCGTTGGATCTAGACAATGGTCATCCTAATGTTGACCACTTCAGGAGTAAAAATGAAACTTGACGGCCAAGCTCCCAAATGCTGAAATCGTGAAGCAACGAAGGTCGTAGATCTATCGATATATGTATACTTATCTCGATCATGGGATAAAAGGAGTATTGGGAGGTTGTTGGCAGAATTTTGGGCTTCATAGCTTCGGGTGATTTCACATGCAAGAGAGGATAGAGACTCTCAGAGGTTGTCAGTCTAGAGTGGCATGGTGTGCTGACATCACCTGCGGTGACATCGACCCATGTTCAACATACCACATGTCACCTTGATCCGTTCCTTTTACAAAACCTATACTCCCATTAGAACATGACATGTGTCACCCATTAATGGGGCCACATGTCATCTCTACCCTTTGTCGTGTGTCGTCATCCTAGCACATGCTCCCTTGGCCCAAAAGTTGGTGGAGTACCCGAGACACTTGGCATTCGGGACTTCGAGGAACTTGGGATGTTGGAATGCCAAGGTAAATCGGCCAAAGGCGCAGACCTGCCTGCCCCTGCCTCTTCATTTCACATGCCACCATGTGTAAGTATGGGCCCTTCAGAATTCCAAGGTTTCGGAACTTCGAAGGTTTGGGGTGGTGTATTGAATAAGTCAGAAGGGTCAAAGACCAAAACCACGTGGTAGAATTCTAGGGTTTTGGGACTATGGAGGATGTGCGAATAGAGGAACATGAATTCAACATCGAAGCGTCAAATGTCGAAATCCTGTAAGACTATGCATTAAATGAGGGTGTAAATCTCAATCTAGAGATCGGATTTGAGCACAGTGTTAATTGTTGGAAATAACTTAACGAATAGAAGGAGATGGATATCTCAGGAAGAGGATCTGAGATCTTTGAGTAAAAGAGAAATTTTTATACCCCATCGCATTAATGGATACCTAAGGGGTCGGGTGTGTTACAGAGTGATAACAAAGCAGGAAACAAAACTTGGTCTGCTTGGGCTCATGAACGAGTCGCATAAAAATATTATTAGAGAAATTTTAAGGGTAATCCCCTATCTTACCCCATTCATAAGAAGCTTATCTAAACCACAATTGAAAAGGGGAAAGAAACTTTATGTTGTTGTTATATGTTTGAAAGTATGAACTGTGTCTTGCTAGTGTTCCAAATAAAGAAGTTGACTTCACCTTACAAATTGTATGTGATGTTCATAAACTAGTAGATAATCAACTAACAGAAAATGTTTTATCAACACTCAGGCAGTCAGTGGACAACAGGAAAATTACAGCGTAAAGGATGGTAACACACCATGAGTTGGGGGAAATCTCCCACGATAGAGAAGAGGAATATGATGAGAGGAGGGCGGTGGAAACCCCCCCATATTTGGATGAAACCATAATAATCCTCATGGAAGAATTACAGAGTTGTAAGGCTGACAATGAAAGGCTGATAAAAGAACAGGAAAACAAAACTAAAATTAATGCAATCCTACTGCAAAGCCTATCGAATATACAAAGGAAGTTGCAACATGGACCAGCAGTCAGTCATATGGACAGAGGTCATACTAAGAAGACCCAAAGTCCACCTGAGATACAAAATCATGGTCCTAAAAGTGGACACACACGAAGGAGTACCTCAAAGAAGGCCCAACATGGAGCCAAGAAATGCTCAACATAAGAATCCTCTAGTGAATAAACTAACAACTCCAGGCAATACTCTAGTAGTAAGATTAGTTCACATTCCCATAGGAGAAGAAAGAAGAGGAAACATTCCAAGAGCCATGACCCTGAAGAGTTTAAGAAATCCAAACCACCCACTTTTGATGGAGAAATTAAGAAGGGGCAAGAAGCAGAATTTTGGCTGCTTGGCTTGAAGAAGTACTTCAGAGTCCATGACTACTCTAAAAACTTAAAGGCCAGAATAGACATTTTTAACTTGAATGGAAAGGCCTCCATTTGGTGGGAGGACCTTAGGAATGTGAAAGGAATCCATGATAAGGAATTTTCATGGAAACAATTTGATAAATACTTCAAGATGAAGTATCTGTCAGAAAAATACTTTGATGGGAAGAACAAGGAGTTCTATGAACTCAAGATAGGACAACTCACAATAGATGAATATATCAACAAATTTCTTGAGATGATAAGGTATGTGCCCTACATAAAGGATGAAAAGGTAAATATGCAATGATTTATTATGGGTTTCCTTAG
The DNA here is from genome assembly GCA_010110895.2 of Picea sitchensis. NCBI lineage: Eukaryota > Viridiplantae > Streptophyta > Pinopsida > Pinales > Pinaceae > Picea > Picea sitchensis. Next base: position 17,065 of record SNQJ01S0142240.1, read on the forward strand.
TCCTTCCAGGATAGAATTGAATTTGATGAACCCAATGTCTTAGAAGATATTATCCAGAAGGAAAGGTATTGCTATGAGCAATTCAAAAATAAGGTAGAGCCTCATGAGGACTAGAAGAAGAAAAGTAATATGGGATTCAAGAAGAAGGGGTTTAAACCCTCAAGGTTTAAGAGCCATGAGAAAAGTTCTAAGATGATCCTTCCTACTAGAAGTGTATATCAACAAAATTTACCATATCAGAGTGGTAATAAACCCTTTGGAGCCGCCCCTGGTAAGAATGATAACATGAAGAGAAAACTTTTGAAATGTTGGGTTTGTGGAGAATAATATCTATTGATGGATTGTTCACATAGGAAACAGAACAATAGGAGGGTCTACAACATCCAAGAGGCTACCAAAGTCAATGATGTGGCTAGGAGAATGCCACAAATTTATGCAGCCTTGGATAATAGACAAGCAGACCACCAAGCTTCAGTGGTGGAGATGGAAGGTATGATTTCCAACCATCTAGTTTCCATTTTAATTGACCCTGGTTCTAATCTGAGTTATGTTACCCCTCAAATTGTTGACAAATGTAAATTGCAGTAAGTAAAACATGATAAATCCTAGCTGGTACAACTAGCCATTGGAACCAAAAGAAAGGTAACAGAGATCATACCAGCATGCCAATTCATTATGAATGGATTACCCACCCAAGCAACCCTAAACATGCTCCCTTTAGGATATTATGACCTGTTGATTGTCATGGACTAGTTGGCTACCCATAAAACCAAGTTGGATTTTTACAATAAAACTTTGGAGTGTGAAGATGCAGAAGGGAGAAAAAAAAACCTACAAGGAATTCAAAAGCATGTCTCAGTGAGACAAATATCATCCCTTCAAGTGAAGAAGTATTGCAGAAAAGGATGTCCTTTGTATGCAATACAAGTGTTGAACTCTATTGAGAAAAATAAACCAAGCCTATAGGACCATCATGTAAATGTGTTGAACCTGCACAGAATATATCTAGATAGAAATACTACACACATTTGCAAAGAGAAATTGAGAAGGAAGAAGAAGGAGAGAAAGAATAGAAGAATTCTCATTAACCGTTATGAATAATGAATAATTTACACACTATATACTATGTATAACTCAATGAATGCACATTGGAGGAGAACCAATGCACCATAGTGGTGGTATAGAGTGATCTAGACACACACCAGTAGTTATGGGAGTGAACTTACACCTAGTCTAGTCTCTCAGGCAGTTACGGGAGTGAACTGCCACCTAGTTGAGTTAACTAGTCAACCAGTCTTCAGTTAACTGACAGAACAGAGTGTAGTGAGGAGTAGATCAAGGAATCAAGGGTAATTCACCAGTATGTTGATGATCCCAAGGCAAGTGCACATTATCATGGTGATGATCCCAATGTTGCATGGTGACAAAACCAATGCAGCATCTAGACTCAACTCAACTAGTCAAACTGAAGTGTCAACTGAAAGAGAATATTCTCCAGGTGGAATATTCTCCCCTAAAATATAGGAGATTGGATAATGACTAATTATGACTAATAAACAAGGGAAAACCTTAGGAAAAATAAATCCTAGGTGTGTTTGAAGTAACTCCAACACATCCCATATTAAGAGAGTATAAAGATGTGTTTCTAGAAGAGGCACCAAGTCTACCTCCAAGAAGAGATATTGACTTTTCAATAGAACTTGTACCAAGAGTGGTGCCAGAGTCTAGAACACCCTATAGAATGAGTAAACCAGAGCTATTTGAGCTCAAACAAGAGCTAAAGGAGATATTTAAAAAAGGCTAGATTCACCCCAGTGTGTCTCCATGGGGAGCACGAGCCTTGTTTGTGAAAAAGAAGGAAAACACACTCAGGTTGTGCATAGACTATAGACAACTTAATAAGATGACCATTAAGAATAATTATCCCTTTCCAAGGATCAATGACTTGTTTGACCAATTAAGGGGTGCTACAGTTTTCTCCAAGATTGACTTGAGATCTGGATACCATCAAGTCAGAATTAAAAATGAAGACATCCACAAAACAACCTTTAAGACAAGATATGGGCAATATGAATTTTTGGTGGTCTCATTTGGGCTTACCAATGCACCAACCACTTTTATGTGCTTAATGAATAAAGTACTCAATAAGTTCTTGGATNGAATTAAAAATGAAGACATCCACAAAACAACCTTTAAGACAAGATATGGGCAATATGAATTTTTGGTGGTCTCATTTGGGCTTACCAATGCACCAACCACTTTTATGTGCTTAATGAATAAAGTACTCAATAAGTTCTTGGATAGATTTGTGTTGCTTTTCATTGATCACATCCTAATCTATTCTAAGAGTAGGGAATAACATAAAGAACATCTCAAGTTAGTGCTTCAAGTGCTAAGAGCGCATCATCTCTATCATAAGTTTAGTAAATGTGACTTTTTCCAGAAAAAGGTCTATTACTTAGGCCATGTTATTTTTGAATAAGTAGTGGCAGTTGATCCTGACAAGATCAAATCCATTATGTATTGGCCTACCCTGAAGGATGTATCTGATATCATATCTTTTGTGGGCCTAGTAGGATACTATAGAAGGTTCGTAAAGGGATTTCCAAGATAGGTTTCCCAATCACCTCTCTTTAGAAAAAGGGATTTAAATTCATTTGGACATCAGAATGTGAAGAGAGATTTCAATAGTCGAACTACCTTCTAACCAATGCACATGTGCTGAAGATTCCAGACCCAAACAAGGAATTTCATGTGTGTACAAATGCATGCAAAGAAGGGCTCGGAGGAGTCCTTATGCAATAAGGACATGTGATTTGTTACAAATCCAAAAAATTGAATGATCATGAAATCAATTATGTGACACACGATTTGGAATTGGATTTCATAGTAAATGCTTTAAAAATGTGGAGGCATTACTGCCTAGGTAGAATATTTGTTCTTATGACAAGCCATAGTGGGTTGAGATATTTGTTTGATCAACCAAAACTCGATGCTAGACAAGCTAGATGGATGGCTCTCCTTAGTGAATTTTATTTTGAAATCAAACATATCAAAGGAAAATAAAATAAGATGGTTGATTCCCTTAGTAGAAGTATGAAAGTGATTCACTTGGCAGCTGTAAGAATCTATGAATCAGACGTCAAACAGAGAGTCAAAAGTGCACAAGAAACAAATGCATTTTTCAAGACTGTGAAATCATACTTAGAGCAAGAGCCCACAAGGTTGAAGTATGAGGGTTATCAATTGTTTAATGATGGTCTGCTAACTTACAAAGGAAGGTTGTATATTCCAAATTTTGACAACTTGAATAGGTTCATAATGAATGAACTACAAAAACTATCATATATCGGTCATCATGGTTATCATAAAATGATCAAAACTACTAGGAAACTATTTTATTGGCTCGGATTGAAAAAGGACATAGCTGATTACTTAGCTAAATGTCTAGAATGTCAGCACGTTAAGGCAAAGAATCGGTATCCAGCAGGGTTGTTGTATCCCCTACCAATCCCAGAATGGAAATGGGAAACCATCTCCATGGATTTCATCATAGGGTTACCAAAATCAACCAAACAGAATGACGTCATCATGGTAGTTGTGGACAAACTAAGCAAGGTTTCTCATTTTATTCTCGTCAAATCAACTTGCAAGGAAATAGATATTGCCAGTATTTTCATGAAAGAAATATTTAGACTGCATGGCATGCCTAAGGAAATCATATCCGAACAAAATTTACTTCAAACTTTTGGAAATCTTTGTTTGTTGGTTTTGAAACTAAATTACTATTTAGTACAGCCTATCACCCTCAAACTGATGGGTAGACAGAGAGGGTAAACCAAGTGTTAGAGGACATGCTAAGGATGCATGCAATTCATCATCCCAAGAAGTGGGAAGACTACCTACCACTGGTAGATTTTTCTTATAAAAATGGTTATCAATAATCATTGAAGATGAGCTCTTTTGAGGACCTCTATGGTAGACAATGCAATATTCCAATCATATGGAATAACCCATTAGACACAATTACAATAGGACCAGATATGCTAAATGTAATGGAACAAAAATTAGTTCAGATAAAACAAGATCTAAAAATAGCTCAGGATAGACAGAAAATTTATGCAGACAGAAAAAAGGACTCCTAGAGAGTTCAAAGCAGGGGATCATGTGTATCTCTGAGTTAGGCCCAAAAAATGTTCCTTGATAAAGGGAGCTTGTGACAAGTTGGCACCTCAGTATTGTGGACCTTTTGAAATTTTGGACAGAGTGGGACCTGTAGCATATAGACTAGAACTTCCTCCCACATTGAAGGCACATAATGTTTTCCATGTTTGGTTACTGGAGAAATATGTACATGCTTCTAATCATATAATTGGTTGGTATGTGATTCAGGTAGAACCAGAGGGAGAGTTCCTTTCAGAGCCACAATGCATAGTAGACAAGAAGGAAATCCCACTCAAGAACAGAACCATTGCACAAGGCAAGGTGCAGTGGAAACACTTTGGTCTAGATGAAGCTACATGGGAAATGGAGGATGCCATGAAACAGGCGTACAAATTCTTTTTACTTATGTACATACAGAGCATATTGGTAGGTAGAACATCGAGAACGATGTTTCTTTAAGGGGAAGGGGATTGTAATACCCTTGTTTCCCCCAGCTTGTAAATATAACTATATTTTACCAAAACACTATGGGCAGACTGAAAATATGTGGATGTTGGAATTGATGAACCTTTAGTTATAAAAGGTAATGTATGTATTTTTGTTATTAAATAAACATTGATAGTGTTGCATAATTGTTGATGGGGTTTTCCAAGGTAGATCATGATGCTATGAGAGATATGGTGAAGGGAACCAGCAATGTTTGAGATGACCCCCACCAGACCAGTATCTTACTGGATTTAAATGATTCAAACACAGAACAGTCCTCTGACCCATAAATATATTACCAGTCAGGTTGGTAGTTGGTAATTCCTCCTCAAGAGTCAATGAGGAGATGGGTAGAGTACCCATCTAAAAAAATTCATGACCTAACCATGAAATGGGGATTCGGACCCATGCAATCTTGTTGAGGAAGGGAAGAAAAGAAGGGGATTCATGGGAAGAGGAGAGGATTGCAAAGAAGATTAATCGAGAGATCATTAATCTTTAAGGAAGAGCATGTGCAGTTATCTTGTCTGGAAGAGAACTGAAAAATAAGCTTTCTCTGGGTGCAAGAATTTGCTGGCAGCGTTTTCAGTCCAAGATGATAAACAGGGTTGTAGAGAAGATGAGTGACTAAGGAAGAACTTGTTGCAGGTCCTCTTGCTTGGTGAAGAGAAAATTGTTTGGCCAAGTACATGTGGGAGGAGGAGAGTAGCCTTCATCCTTGGCTATCATTGAACAAGAAGGAAGAGTCTCTCTTAGGGTATCATGATCTAGCTAGGGGATGAACAGGGATAAATCTGTCCAAGAGTGGCTATGCCTACGGTTGGGTGAAAAAGGGCACCCCTCTTAACAGTTGCTTTACTATCTGGTTTCTTGATAAGTATTCTCATACCTTGTGTACTAGGATTGAAATGATGGTTGGATGTCTATGTCTAAGATTAAAATCTGCATTTTTTTATTAATATAAGAAACACTTATTGTTCATCTGTAAACCCCTGCATTTTAATGGTTTCTAGTTTTCCTTTGCTTAGTAGCAGGAGAACTTTTAGACGTGGGTCTGAAAATGATTTTAAGAATAAGTTTACGATTTTTGTACTTATTGGGAAATCCATAAGGGAATTTTCTCAATGGTTGATTTTGTAACGTAAGAGTAGAGGCAGGCTTCGCTAGGACACCTTAGTCTTGTCGACCCCATGAATTTACCTTCGCATGTTACTGAATTTGAGCTCTTTGGAGGGAGGGTGTCTCCTTCAAACCATTCATCTCTGTGACCGAGGGCTCATGTCCACGACCCTAACCAAACCACGTCTAAGAGTTTGAGCGTGAAGCCCCAAGACCTGTCAGGGAATCCATAAGACCAGGACCTTGGAACCCTTTGCTCAATCCAAAAGGAGCTAAGCTATTTTGGCTTCGGAACTCAAGGAGTCTGGAGCTCTGAGACGTTATGACTTTACAGCCTTCGTAACCAACTGAAGGTAACATGTTGGTCTGGTTATCGACGAGGTTTACCAACATCTGATGGTTTCCTTAACCATGACCATGGGATCTGTCCAACCATTAAACCTTGACCCATTTATCAGTCTCAAAGAAAATTGAGTCGTAGATCCGAGGGCGCTTCAGGATCTCCCCTGAATGATGGATCGTCCTCATGGTCAGTCCAACATTGATCACTCTGGGAGAAAGAGAGTATTAAACTAGTAGAAACCCCAAACGTTGAATTTGCGAAGCAACGAGGACTGTCGATCGAAGGATGCGTCGGGATCCCTCTTGATAGTTGGATCTAGACCATGGTCATCCCAACGCTGAACACTCCATGAGTAAAAAGGAAACTAGACATCCAAGCTCCTGAATGTCAAAATTGTGAAGCGACGGAGGCCGTAGATCTATGGATCTACATGGACCTATCTCAACCATGGGATAAAAGCAGTATTGGGAGGTTGTTGGCAGATGTTCAGGCGATTTTGTAAGCAGGAGGGGCTAGAGACTCCCAGAGGTTGTCATTCCAGAGTGACATGGTGCACTGATGTCACCTAGGGTGACGTGGACCCATGTTCAGCATGCCACATGTCACCTTGATTTGTATTTTTTACAGACCCTATACGCCCATTAGAATGTGACACGTGTCACCCATTAATGGGTCCACATGCCATCTCTACTCTTTGTCGCGTGTCGTCCTCCTGGCACATGCTCTCTTGGCCCAAAATATGGTGGAGTACCCGGGACACTGGAAGCTCGAGACTTAGAGGAACTTAGGATGTTGGAACGTCGGGGTAAATCAGTCAAAGGCCCGGACCTACCTGCCCCTGCCTCTGCATCTAACATGCCACCATGTGTAAGTATGGGCCCTTCAGGAGTCCAAGGTTTCATAACTCTGGAGGTTTGGGGTGGTGTATTGAATAAGTCGAAAGGGTCGAAGGTTAGAACCACGTGGCAGAATTCTGGGGTTTCAGGACACCGACGGATGTGCAAACAAAGGAACTGGAATTTAGCATCGAATGTTGAAATCTCGTAAGCCTATGCATTATATGAGGGCATAAATATCAATCTAGAGCTCGAATTTAAGCACGGTGTCAGTTGTTGGAAATCTCTTGACAAGCAAAAGGATATGGAGATCTCGGGAAGAGGATCTAAGATATTTAAGTAAAAGAAAACAAATTATACCCCATCCCTTTAATGGATACCTAATGGGTCGAGTGTGTTACAATCATAGAAGGAAAATTGTTGAAATAATGTAACTGTGAAGAGCATTCTTATTACTATTGGATTAAATCCACATTGCGGATTAATCATGCCATTATTAATATTAGTGTTATTGGATTAATCCCCATTGTGGATTAATCATGTCGGTAATTGTATAAGGACCAAATCCCGTTTTGCGGATTGGTCATCAGACAATTATAAAGGGCAGAATAAGAAGTCGGCCCCAACAGTTATTATGCAAGACCCAGAATTAATTAAAGGTGGGTTTACCCACCCAGAGTGAGAGGTCG
>SNQJ01S0142241.1:1502-24701 GCA_010110895.2 Picea sitchensis
GGAGTTTCATCATCAACTCTCTACTCAGAGGAGGCTAATACATCATCTTCATCTCTGTCTCATGACGATGCACCCAACACTTTGGGATTTCACACATTCACCTTGTGCTCAGCCACATGCACGTCCAACTCTGCATATCTCCTTTCTCACTGCATTACACAGGAGAATCATCTGGAGTTCTTCTCAACTCTTTGTAAGGAGGAGGCCATCTCTACGTTCCAGTTCTGTCTCAGATAGGAACCACACACCCCTCTCAGGGGCTCTCTTAGGTTTGTGTTCTGGAGAATGTCTCATGTAGCTGTAATCATCAACAATTATGGTGGGCAATACGAGACAATACGAACTTCTAAGTGTTGAGCAGAATTGATGAACTGTAAAAGGATATGACCATCCTAAATTGATCGTTTGTGGAACATTATGCTTATATGATTTGTTGATTAATTTGTTCTCAATTGTCCCAACATTAACATTCGTTGGACAATAGGACAATTGTTTTCCTTTCGAGTGATGTTGATTCTTTCACTGGTTAAAGTGTATGCTCTTGTGATTGGGATGTCGATAAGGTGTCTTGGCCACATGACTTCCCTTTATTGTACCTTTAGTGTATTCATGATTTACTTTTTGTTGAATTTTCACTATGCTAGGCTCAAGCATGAGGTTTATTTCATTTTATCATTTACTTGAACCATAAACAAATGCAGCTACACCATTCACAATTGCTGCAATAACCAAGATCACAAGAAGAAATACCATGCAAAAGAACACAAGAAATATCCTGGGAAAACCCTTCTCAACAAGGGAGAAAAACCCAACAATCTTTTGCTATATTCTCAAGAGAAGATCCTCCAACCATGAAACCCTAATGCACACAAGAGGGTGCTCTACTACCTTGAAACTTGCGCCCAAGAGGTGTGCACTTCAGCCCTAGAAGATGTACTTGCTTAAATTTCCAAATGACAAGTGACTTGTGTGTTTCCTCAATGGGGAAATCACCTTTATTTATACTAGACTAATCACCTTTATTTATACTAGACTGGACAGACCAAAAGTGGTGTCTATTGGCACAACAGGGTCGACCTCAATAACTCAGAAAATAATTAATTTATTACAATAAACATTAATTATCTTTAACTTATGGTGGACCCGACCTATACCCTTTACATCACAATTAGGGTTACAGGTAAATCTTACTATTAGACAATATAGCAAGGGATTTCACACATCCACTAGTGCTCAACCACTAGGGGCACGTCCACCTGTGATCAGCTACAGGGACGTCCTACTCAACAGATCTCTATCTCATTGAGTTCACAGGAGAATCATTTGGAGTACCATCTCAAGCTTGACTCAATTGAGTCCACAAGGCAAGAGACCATACATCATAACAACTCATTCTAGAGTCTGATGCACACCCATCACATGGGCACCTTCACCCCACACAGGGGTACACATCGTTTCATCTCAATCCAGAGAGGAATGACACACCTATCTCATGGGCATCCTCACCCCACACAGGGGCACACATTGTCTCATATCAGTCCAGAGAGGATCAACACACCCATCTCATGGGCACACCCAACACATGGGCTCTCTCACAAGTCGACTCACTTAGTTTGTGTCCTGGAGGATGTCTCACGAAGCTGTAATCATCAACACTTTTGATGTTTCATCTTCCTCTTGCACGAGTTTGTTGATAACTATATTTCTATTATTAAGTACACCTGTAACTTCTATCGTTTGTACTCCAACATCCTTATATGTCTTTTCTCCAATTGGATTGGAATCTTTTTGAGTTGTGATATCCATCGGATCTGTATTTGTTCCTTTCTCCACAACTTGGATTTTAACACCTGAAGATTTCGATGCTTCCTTCTTGATAAATTGTTCTAACTTATTCTCCAGTGAATTCTTATCATTTTTAAGCTTCTTGATTTGCGTAAGTACGTTTTGATTATGATTCTTTAAGTGTGCAAGCTCTTCATTTTTTGATTGTTCAACTTTTTTCGTGTCGACTCTCTGCTTTCTCTCTTAGTCCTTTGATTTGTTCTAAAAATCTTTGATTAAGGATCGTTAAGCGTGAACTTTCTTCCTCTCTTTTTGATAATTTCTTTCCATGATCTTGATTCTCTTGCTCCATTTTCCGAACGCCTTGTTTTGTATCTTTTGACTTCTTAATCCGAGTAAGTAGTTTTTTACTCTGATCTTTTAAGTGAGAAATTTCTTCGTTTTTTTTGTAAGTAAGTCTTTATATTACCTTCATAAAGCAGTGCTCAAAATACATATCTTGAGACCTGGTGCGATGTTAATGTTTATGCCATTATTATAGTTCTTTGCATTTCAATAGATAAGAGCATCATAAGAACAAGATCACTGAGAAATACACATTCACAAGAGACACAACATTTATCCTGGGAAACCCTCTAGGGGAAGAAAACCCAGACCCGGCAAAAACTTCCTTATCATAAATTGCTAATGCAATGTTCCGAGATAACTCAAACCAATCTGAGATAGTCCTCCTCTCTCAAAGAGATCGTCGCTCTTCTTCTCCTCTCCATTTGGTAATTTGCCTAATAAGAGAATGAGCAAGAGAGTGAGTTGTGTGATAAAGAGTGGTATAGCCTCCTATATGTCTACAAGGCGGCGATGTGAAAGGTTTTCTTGGTGAAGCGACCTCTCACTCTTGGTGGGTAAAGCCACCTTTAATTTAATACTGGGTCTCAATAATAATTGCTATTTGGGCCGACTGTATTCTGCCTATTACAATTGTCAATGACCAATCCGCAAAAGGGATTTGGTCCTAATACAATTCTACCGACATGATTAATCCACAATGGGATTAATCCAATGATCAATAAAATAACAATATAATAAGAATACTCGCTGCGGTTACATTATTTGCTCCCCTTAACAAGAGGTCTTCTTCAACGAACGAGAGAGGTTTGCATATTCAGTGGCATCAGGAGGACATTAGCGTCAATATCATCTTGAAACATTGGCTAACGCTATTTATGAGTCGCTTCGGTTTTCTTCATCGGTAGCATTAACATTCTCGAAAGAATGCATCATCATCTGCATAAAAATGTGTCAGTAAAAATGATACCTAATCACAACGCAGGTACAGCATCCGGTACTACAGCGGCTCAATATCCGCAGTAGTTAAGGTGTGTGCTTCCGGTCAGCCGAGTCACATCTTGCTTTATGTCAACAGCGAGGTCAAAAGCAATGAACACACAACGTCATTCTTTACATATAACAACAAGGTCAAAAACATGACTCATCTTACTTTACATATAACAACAAGGTCAAAAACATGACTCATCTTACTTTACATATAACAACAAGGTCAAAAACATGACTCATCTTACTTTACATATAACAACAAGGTCAAAAACATGACTCATCTTACTTTACATATAACAACAAGGTCAAAAACATGACTCATCTTACTTTACATATAACAACAAGGTCAAAAACATGACTCATCTTACTTTACATATAACAACAAGGTCAAAAACATGACTCATCTTACTTTACATCTAACAGCGAGGTCAGAAGCAATGGCTCATCTTGCTTTAAGTCTAACAGCGAATTGAGAACAAAGGAACACCACGGCGTCGAAACCTTCGTCTAACAACGAGGTCGGAAGCAATGACTCATCTTGCTTTTCGTCTGTGGCGGGGTGAGAAGCAAGGAACACACATCGTCATGCTTTATATCTAATAGCGAGGGTTGAAGCGCCGGCTCATCTTTCTTTATGTCTAATAGCTAGGTCAGAAGCAGGAACACACAACATCATGCTTTCGGTGTAACTGGCCAAGAAGTCAAAGCATGACTCATCTTGCTTCGATCTAACGGTAGGTGAAGCGCAAAGGAAAATCTCTTCCCCTTTCGAGGGAGGTCCTCTAGGACTATACCAAGCTTATCTGAAAGTGTTCAAACTGCGAGATAGAGGCTGTGATCATACGTCAGCAACTTTGTTCATCCGTTAGCCTAATCACTTCAGGTTCCTCTACGTACCATATTTAGCGGATATGAAATGATCGCCGGATCTCTATGTTCTAATACGGCGCAATGCGTGGAACCACGATTCTCTGTCATCTTTATACAACTTTGATTGTCCTTAAGAATAGCGGTTGCTTTCATCTCCAAATCAAATGGGCTGTCCCGGCAACTTTTCCCGGAAGCCATAAGCCGCCTTCATGAAGGCTGTCTGGCAATGTACTTTGCTTTGCTGTCGCGAGCAATCTTGGATTACATCCTGCTACTTACGCGAGATCACTCGATCCCAAAGCTGAAACAACATCCGGAAGTGCTTACGTACGCAGCGCTTCATAACCCAATCGCATTAGTATCAACGGCTCAATGTAAGTCGCAGTCTCCATTATATTTGAGACCATAATCCATTGTACCTTTGGGGTACCTCATGAGGATGTTTTGCAGCCACTAGGTGGTGCGATAAGGCTCTGCACAGAAGCGACTCAAGGTGTTCGCGCAAGCGGATGTCGGTCACAGTGTTAAAGTCGGTGCATCAGCGATCCAATGAATTTGTCATCGCGATTAGTGGCATCCTATCAAATCTGATGAAGTATGGGCCGGTGGCTTCAACCTACAGCTTCATGGGGAATGCTAAATGGACTTGCATTCTAGCATCATGAATCTCTTTAAAGATTTAGGCCGTGTAGCTCCCTTGAATTGGGAAGATTGTTCTTTCGGACTTTGCCTCAAGGCCTAAGAAGTAATGCATTAGACCAAGGTCTTTCTTCAAATTCTATGACAAGTCTCATTTGCGATTCAATGATGAGCTTTTCTTCTCAGTTAAGAATAATTCATCCACATCTGAGTAGTAATATTCATGGTTCATTATCCATAATTTTGAAGTAGAGATTTTGAATGCCGCTTTACTCTTAGTAAAATCTAAGCTCGTTAAAGCTGTCCTCTGACCATACCAATCTAGAACTTTGCTTCAATGCGTATATAGTGATTTCTTCAACTTTCAAACATGAGTTTTCATGTCTTCAACCTCAAATCATGGGTTGCTCTATATACACTTCCTTTCGATAACACCATTCGGAAAGGCTGTATTTCACGTCAATACAATTGCTGGCTTCCATTTCATCTTGTGACAAAGAGCTATAATGGTTTTGTCCGAGAGTGTATCATTACGGGGAACCGTCTCTCTTCATAGTCAATGCACCTTCCTTCTGGGAAAAACCACGGCAGCAAATCTTGCTTTTTATATTTCTCAATACTTCCATCAACTTAACATGTTTATTTTGAAGTGTTTTGATGATACCACATCCTTGCTTTTTGGTGTGGGAACTATTTCCCATAAATCATTCTTCATTATGGATTGGCATTCCCTGTCATCATGGCGTCACCTTCATTCCTTCTTTTGAATGGCCTCTTCTAAACATGTAGGTTCCTCATCAAATAGATTGCACATCAAAGTAGATATGGCGGAGATGGTTTGGTCACTTTTCACACATCTTGGTTCCTTACGGAACACCATACTTCTTTCATCTTGCTCGGCTCTACTGGCCCAAGATTTTTTCTTTTATGGGAGAAGGTCGTTTGGGGAGGTTCTTGAACTTCTAATAAATCATGATCTTCAGGAGTCTCATCATGGAATTCTGACTTACCCATACGGTTTTCGACTCAGGAGAACGCTTCTCTCGCAGTTTTGTAGTCTTAGGATTTCACGGAGTTCTTCTTCATATACTTCTTCAGTTGGCATCTTCTTGATTTCTTAGTCTATTGCTTCTTGTCAAAGATCCGTCCTGTTTGATCTCGATATGGCGTTGATCCGGGTATGCATCCTGGATTCTTAAGGCCTTGGATACCTCATAGTATCCCACGAATATTCCCTTCTTTCCGGAGGGTTCAACTTGTTTCTTTTCTCTTGGTATATGAATAACATTGGACAGCCAAATATTTTGAGATGGCTTACCTCACGGCTTCTTTCGGTGAACATTTCTTAGGGTCTTGAACAAAATTACTTTTCTCAGGATAATCTATTTCTGCACATAAATAGTTGTCATTGCCGCTACTTCCATAAGCATAGGAAGATCTTGATCGTGAATCATGAATATTTTACATCTTCCATAATTATTCTGTTCTTCCTTTCCATTCTACCGTTTGTTGTTGAGGATTATAGGAAGTGAACCCTCTTCCAGTCCCAACATCTATACAAAGTTCACGAACTCTTCAAGGTATGATTCTCCTCATTGCTCACGACTTTGAGTATCTTAATCTTTCTTTGGAAAGATTCTCTATCAAGGCTTCCCGTTCTTAGATATCTTTGAATACTTCATCTTTAGATTTTAGAAATATATATCTGGTCTTAAAGAGAATAATAAATGATACATAGTATACATACCCGCTAATGGAAGATGATGGCATTGGGCCACTGCGTTTAAGATAAGATGAGTTCAATACTCATGCGCTGCTAACTCCCTCTTTGGAAAAGGTTCTTGATGTTCTTCCTTCCTTTTATCCATTTGCATATGCCTTCATGATCACCTTTGGGTTAGTGACGCATGCGACAACTTTGCATATGTATGGTAAGCATATGGTCGATGTGAGCTAATCTTTTAGAGTTCACATGGATTCTCAATGACATGGGTCATGACTTCTTTTGAGTGACTCTTTAGCTCATGCACGTCACCTTTTTCTCTTTCAATGATGATTGCTCCATTTATGATCTCTCCTTTTACTTTGCCTTGCATAACCTTAGCTCAGCTTCCTCATGTATTTTGGAGCAAGGTCAAGCAAAACTGTATAAGCAAGAATAATATCAACTGTGATAATATAAAGCAATAGCAAAAAAAATCATCACAGTGTCTTCAGAGTATTGCTTATAATTTGGCAAGATTAAGGTAAAGGAATACAGTATGAAATGAGGTGAACACTCTCTTAGTGTTTTGACAAAGCATTCTTCCATGGCAGTCTGAAGCTAACACACGAGGTTCCTCCTAGAGGAGGTGTTAATCATGTCAGGTAAAGTATTTACATCTACATTCCGCATGCAATCAAGTATAATACTTTTACGACAATTTCTATCTCAACTTCATCATGACACCTCTTCTTGTGCCTTTGAATCTTGATTAATCAAAACACAGGGCATGTCCGCCTCAAAGAGTGAGTGCTTGCTTTTCTTCTGGTCTCCTTCACTCAAGTGACATTGCTCTTCAGCCTATCTTAAATTACTTAAGATAATATGCTATCTTGAAAAAAGGTTAAGTTAGAGGATAAGCTCTACTGATCAACTTTCAATTCTTCTAATAATTTGATCAACAGCTTTAACCTTTAACCTTGATAATGTCATAATAAAATAGATGTACTCGAGAGTAATCACACAGGTTGCATCATTCCTCACCATGTGTTGGATCTTGGGATCCTGCAGATCTATGGCAAGAGATCCTTCTCCTGCAAAAAGCCTCTTTAGGGTTTAACCATTAAACACTGTATAAATTTTTATACAACTGATAGCATTTGAGCATTGGCTCCATGGTAATGGCAGTAATCAGTACCAACTCTTGAGAAAATTTCAAAGGTGATTGCTTGGTTCTCAGCCTAAACTGCCAATTAATGTACCATTGCAACTGGATTCAGACTGCTTTCATTGTGCTACAACTTAGGTTTTGCTAGAGAGCCAGCAATTTTTCAAACCAATTTTGTCAGTCAGGATAGATGTGTGCTGTTGGCTGGTATATCAGAATTCAAAAGAAAATTAACTTTACCCCTCAGAGCTTGATCTAGGATTTCTGGACTGGTATGGTTTTTGGTGCCATTTTCCGGGTACTTGTTACTTTGGTACTCATTACAGTACTTTGTGAAACTAGGGTTCACTTTCGGAGATCTAGCCACTTGAAAGAGTCGCTCTAAGTGCCAAAATGATCCTTGGGGAGGCCGCAACTTTCTAAGGTAGTTTTAGGGTTGAAAGATTCACTTTTGCAAAACCTTATTTTTGGAGTCTGATATGATGACGTTTTTTCTCTTGCGAATATGCTTCCTTCAGCTTGGCCCCGATACCATGTTAATGTTTATACCATTATTATAGTTCTTTTGCATTTCAATAGATAAGAACATCATAAAAACAAGATCACTTAGAAATACAAAATCACAAGAGACACAACGGACCACACGAGAGTATCTAGGGGAATAAAACCCGACAAAACTTCCTTATCATAAATTACACAATACAATGTTCAAGAGATAACTCAAACCAATCTGGATAGTCCTCTCAAGAGATCGCCACTCTTCTCTCTTATTTGGTGTTCGACGCCTCATAAAGAGAATGAGCAAGTGGGTTGTAATCAAATGTGACTAGCCTCCTATATGCTCTAAGGCTTGCGTGTGAAGGGTTTCAGCTGGCGGCGACCCCTCTCTCACTCTGGGTGGGTAAACCCCACCTTTAATTAATTATGAGGGTGGGTAAACCCACCTTTAATTTAATTCTGGGTCTCAATAATAACTGTTGGGGCCGACTTCTTATTCTGCCTATTACAATTGTCTAATGACCAATCCGCAAAAGAGGATTTGGTCCTAATACAATTACCGACATGATTAATCCACAATGGGGATTAATCTAATGAATAAAATAACAATAATAATAAGAATACTCTTCGTAGTTACATTATTTCAACATGCGAGACCTACCAAAACTGGAAACCAAAGCCTGGACCAGGTCTCATATTGCAATAACTGTCTGCCTCAGAGGGCCAAAATAAGTCTGTGGATGCCAACATGGCTACATAACTGGGATGAGTCCAATACATGCCTATCAACTACTGAGACTAAGGACCAATGTGGATTCAAAACCAAGCTAATAACTACTAAAACTGAAAATATGCTATAGACATCAACCATGAGAAGAAATTTTAATTAAACACCAGGCTGACCACTTACACCATCGTTGTGAGGAGGAATGTGCCCTGTTGAAGCGCATGCACAGTGACAACGACAAACCAATTAAGGTTGACAAGAGACCTGGCCCGAGAGCGAGTCGAGAAGGTCAGTGAGGTTGCGGTCCATTAGCTCCTATCGGAAGTTTTGTTCCACGATGTCTTGACGTAGCTAAAAAAATAATTGTAAGTAGTCTTCCGAGAACCGCCCTGGAGAATCGTTAAGCGAACTTTCTTCCTCTTTTTTTTGATAATTTCTTTTCATGATCTTGATTCTCTTGCTCCATTTTCTGAACGCCTTGTTTTGTATCTTTTTGACTTCTTAATCTGAGTAAGTTGTTTTTTACTCTGATCTTTTAAGTGAGAATTTTTTTCGTTTTTTTTTTTGTAATTCTTTATATTACCTTCATAAAACAATGCTCAAAATACATATCTTGAGACTTGGTGCGAGATCTGCCAAAACTGGAAACCAGAGCGTGCACCAGGTCTCATATTGCAATAACTGTCTGCCTCAGAGGGCCAAAACAGTCTGCGGATGCCAACATGGCTACATAACTCGACTGAGTCCAATACATGCCTATCAACTACTGAGACTAAGGATCAGTGTGGATTCAAAACCAAGCTATTAACTACTATAACTAAAAATATGCTATAAACATCAACCATGAGAAGAAATTATAATTAAACACCAGACTGATTACTTCCACCATCACTGCGAGGAGGAATGTGCCCTGATGAAGTGCATGCACAGTGACGACGACAAACTGGACAAGGTTGACAAGAGGCATGGCTTGAGAGCAAGTTGAGAAGGTCAACGAGCTTGCGGTCCATCAGCGCCTAGCGAAAGTTTTGTTCCGCGATGTCTCGATGTAGCTCAAAAATTAATTGTAACTAGTCTTCCGAGAACCGCCTTGGAGAATACAACTCCGTTTCCCTGCTAGAAAGAAGCCCCAGAACCCGTGAATTGCTAGCTGTGGCCTGGTTGCGATTTAGAGCCGAAGAAACCACATTAGGGGACTGCTCTGCAGTAGGCGGAGTGGAGGCTATTGAATTTTCTTGTAAATTCTCAGAGGGAAATTCTTCCTCTACAAGTGTGGCGTTTGCCCAACTATTGCAACTATCATCCTTTTGTTGGGTTGCCGTGGGGCAGAGGAAAGTGGGGAAGAGTCAGAAAGGTTGGACGAGGGGAGAGGCGAGGGACGATGACTAACTGAGCCATGAAGAGACCGCGAACCCCGACTGGGTTTGCCTCTTTCATGAGACATCGCGCTGAGGAAAGGAGCAGAGAATCAGAGGGGGGGGCAGGAAGGAATTGGAAATGAGCAGAGGAAAGGAGGCAGAGGAGAGGAATGCAGAGACAATGGAGACGAGTTTTCCAGCTGGAGTGAAAGTGAGAATGGAGATGAGCCAGAGTCGAGATGAATTAGCCATGTTAAGGTTCAAGGCCATTAAAACCACAATCCCTCTATCATAAATGACAGTCACCATATCTGTACCAGCCTGAAGCTTTCCAACCTGTGAAGTGACTTGCATCTTAATATGGCACATGAGAACTGGGGCGCGGGAGGGAGTCCAGCATTAAAGTTGCGTCTTGGGCAAGAGGCCGAGCATGTGGAGAGGACGCTGGCATCCAAATGTCACGCGGAGGATCATAGTTGGGTGGCACCCCATCCGGGGTAGAAATTTCTTCGTTTTTATTTGCAATAACTCCGTCATATTCTTTTTGAATCTTTGATACTAACCATTGATTTTCCTGAAGGATCGCCTTTGAGATGTCTTTTGATGCAACTACTATTGAATTTGGCTTCATAGTAATGCCTTGAAATGCCATCATCTTCTTATAGGGAAACGCCAATTTTTTTTTCTCCATGTTTAAAATGAAGGTACCTAGTTTGTTAAACTAGGATAACTCGAGAGTGATGTCAATTTCTTCTTTATACATAATTGTAAGTTGTAACATTGAATTGAGATATATATTCATATTCATCAATTGTTACTTGTAACTCCTTAATTTCATATTGTTTCCTGCAAAAAATATCTTCTTTTTCAATTATATTTGGGTCTAGAATTAATAATTGATTTGCCAAATCAATATTAATGTAATTTTCATTATGGTCCAAGCTGATAACGATGTTAACCTCTCTTCCTTGAATACTCCCCTTTAATGTAAATAACCCGTAACATGAAATTGAACAACCTTCATAATAAAATTTTCTTTTTTCTTCATTATGGGACTTCATTTTGCCTTCATCCATAATTTATGTAAAAAAAATACTTTGACTTTAATTAAAAGTATTTTAACCTATCACTTAATAAATACACCTTCCACGAATTTTTATACTCCCTTGATAATCTTCTTGTAATATATATATATATATCACTTTGTCTTCTTTTTAAGGAACCTTTAAATACCCCTTTTACTTTTTTTTTATTTACTTTAAAAAATTCAAATACTCTTATGCTTTTCTTGATAATAATAACCCTTTTTAAAGAAAACTTAGAGGATATCTTTCGTGTACCCCATGGTTTAATTAATCAAGGATTTTATATCTTTTGTTATGTCACCTTGTAAAAAAGAGAACTTTGGAAACCTCATATTAAATAATATCAGATATTTTTTTTCCTTAGTAATAATACTTCTTTACTATATTTTTTTGAACTTTTGGGACTTTGAACACTTTTCCACTTTATAAACGTTATTGCATAACTTGGACGCTTAAACCTTTTCTCCTCGATCCACCTTGATTTGATATTGAAATGACTTAGTCCTTGAATAACTCTGTATTTAAAAAAAAAAAGACGACCATGTATTAAATAGATCCCTTTTATTTCTTGGACTTAAATGTCACAATATAGTTCACTTTTATCTTGTTTACCCAAGAGGTACTTGATTTGAAAATCCCCAAAATATTCTTCTCGTCACCATTATATTGCTTAGCTTATGAATTTATACAAATATGGGTTTCCTCTTATGCCTACAAGAATTCAGAAAAAACTTGCCCAAATGAAATACTTAATATTGTTTATTTATTTTGAAGGCTTTCAATTGAAAGGCGCGACTTCCCACTAGTGAACTTTAAACAGTCGCGATTCCTTGTTATGGGTCGTGTCTTTTATGCCCACAGTAGCAAGAGGTATCTTTTGGCAGCGGTGATTGGCCTGTTATGATTCAACAACTGATTTCTCCTTTTCTTTGGTGACCTGTCTACGTATTCTGGTGGAATACCTTAGGGTTGGCAGATTATTGTTTTTCAGTAGCTTCAAATGGCAACTTTTTTTGTTTCTGAATGACAGTGAGTTATGAACCCTTTGAATGGGTTCTCTGTCACGTAATTTCTTGCACCTTTTTGCAATTTTTCTATGGCAGCTCTAATAGTGGATGTGCCTTCTCCCAACCGGCATGAAAACGTGGCATTATAAGTTTGTGTGCTGGCTTAGGTAGTTGATCGTCTAGATTTGCAGTTGCAACAAATTTTTCCAGCGATTTTTCGTGATGACTATTTTACGATTTTTTTTCTATAGGCTTCCAGATGTCGAGGTACACGATTTTCTTTTTTTTTCTTCTTCTGTCTTGAACTGTAACCTCTGTTGAGTTTTTTTTTTGAACCAACAATTTTTGGTTGCTTTGTTTGGACAATTCAACAATGGTAATTGCAGCGGATTCACTTTTTTTTTTTCTTTTTTCTTTTTCTTTTCTTTTTTTTTTTGGTTGCTTTGTTTGGACAATTCAACAATGGTAATTGCAGCGATCTTACCTTTTTTTTTTCTTTTCTTTTCTTTCTTTTTTAATTTTTTTCTTTCTTCTTCTGTGGGTCTAGAATTTGAATGTATATGTCAAATCGAGGTGACAGTGGGTGGGGAAGCTCCTGTTACGCCGGTTTTAAGCCTTGACTCAAGCTATCTAAACCCTTCCTACAAACCATGCGATAACATGGCCAAGGGCCAGTTATGGTCAAACACAAGACCTTAAGAGAAACTTTGAGAAACAATGTAGTTGTGGCCAAAAGCCAAAAGATACGTTGCCAAGGGAAACGAATTTTGACCAATGGTTTGTTGGCCAAAGGCCAAGATCAGACTTGTTCTGATACCGAATGTGACAACCAAATCTGGCTCAGTAATTAAGTATCCAAAATATCTGGGATACAATGGAGAAATCCATGTGGATAACAATATATGAGAAATGAATATGAGATGATTACAATGAGAATGAGGGCCGTATATATACTCACGCAGAGGTGCCCTTTCGTAAGAGACGTGACCTTTCATCAGGAAGGTGTCCCTTTATTACATATTAGTTATTAATTATTAATTAGCGTTAATATTTATTTATATTTATACATTAACCTTGCATCTAGGAAGTCCCATGAGCCTACTTTAGTGAGAAAGGATGAAGAGCAAGAAGTTCCGCAGGTTGAGCCAGGGTCACGAGTGACTTCCAAAGTAGTAAAGCAATGTCTAGCTAAGGAGGAGAAGGTAACCCTTGTCAGTTGTGTTAGGGGACCTCGATGGTTCACTTAAACATTGGGGGATGCTCAGGGGTATGTTGAGGCGCCTATGAGCACATTTAGAGAGAGAAGACCTTCGAAGAAGTTTCGAAACTATATGTCATTGATGAGCAACATCATAGATTTGGAGCCTTCCATCTTTTAAGAGGTAGTAGATCAGTAGGTTTGGAGAGATGCCATGGTGGAGTACACCTCCATCATGAAGAATGATGTGTGGGATATAGTGCCAAGATCGAAGGGGGGATTAGTAGTGAGTTCTAGGTGGCTCTACAAGCTGGAGAATGTGGCAGATGGTAGCACTGAGAAGTTCAAAGCGAGGTTTGTGGCGAGAGATTTCTCCTAGAGAGAGAGAGTGGACTACGAGGAGACTTTTGCTCCCATTGCTAGGTACACTTTCATTAGATTTGTTATGTCTTTAGTTTCATTTATGGGATGGAGGATACACCAAATGGATGTGAGGACTGTATTCCTTAATGGGATCATTGAGGAAGAAGTGTACATAGAGGAGCCTTAGGGGAAGGAGTCCCATGTTTGCAAGCTCAAGAAAGCCTTGTGTGGACTCAAGTGGGCATCGAGAGCATGATATTATACGATAGATGGTTATTTGTAGAGTATGGGCTTCACCAAAATTGACGTAGATCGTAACTTACATTATATATTTGTTGGGATCGCTCTGCTCATTTTTGTGTTGTATGTAGATGACTTGTTTCTTGTAAGTGCAAAGATGCTCATTGTACGGTGCAAAGTAGATATGGCAACAGAGTTTGAGATGGACATTTGCATGATGCATTACTTCTTGGGTTTGGAGGTTTGGCAGAGACCAGGGAGATTTTCCTTGCATAAGGTAAGTATGTAGTAGAGATCTTGAAGAAGTTTCGGATGGAGGGTTGAAAACCTATGGCCATGCTCATGATCACTAATCAAAAGAAGGTGACAACTTTAGATTCAAAGTTGGTGGACTCTATGTTGTACATGCAACTAATAGGTTAAGCAGTTTGTGTAGGTTTCCTTGTAAGCTTTGATTAATGAATGAAAGGCTGATCTAGAAGGAGAAATCCTCTGTGCATGTGTGTATTAATTTATGCTTCCGCTATTTACTGTTTTCCAGCTTTGGTGTGGTTGTTGCTGCATTCAGAATTTGTATTTCTATGTTAATTTAATTCTGCAATTGATTTATTTGATGGAGAACACAAGGATAACAATCACCTAGGGTGGAAAATTTATAGTCTGCTCTCCTCTATGGCTCCTAGTAATGGGCCAAAGGAACTGGAGACTCCAATAGGGGCTCTTGGCTCATTGTGCTAGGGGCTCCTTCCTAATACTCCAGAAGCTGGTGGAGGTGGGCAATGTCCAATGCAACTTTCTAGACTTGTACAATGATATGGAGAGACAAGTTAACATAGATTTTGACTTTGTTAGCCCATGAAAAGAGTTTATCTACAATAGTTTGGTTAAAAATAATATTGTTTCCATTTTTTTCTAGTTAAGATAAAAGAGTGTTTGTCTCAACAAGGTGTCATGTTGATCAGAATTTGATAGATAAATTGTGTTTATCCCTCAAAATTGTTGACTTTCAGAGATGAAGGCTTGAGAAGAGATTATTGCAGAAGGTTGAAATCCATTGCCATACCTATTTGGTGAAAGGGAAAAACTAGAAGAGTTATTTGAAGGACTTGGCCCTCTTGCATTAAGGGCACTCAGGGTGTGAAATACCTAGGTAGATAATGCATTGACTAGCAATTAGGCCACCCAAATTAAGAGGCCAAGTAAAGAAGGCTTTCTTGGGGCTCAATTAAAGATTTCCTATATTACTTACCTAGAAGAGCCGATACAAGTCTTCTAGAAAGCCATTGATACCCACCGACAAGATTGTATATGTGAGAGGCCTTTGAAACATTCCATTTCTAGTCTCTCTACCACTTGTATTGTAGTCTAACACTCAACTTCAATAGGAGAGAGTTGGGAATCAATTACTTAGTCTAACACCATTTTGTGTACATTATTGAGCCTAAACATATCTTTCAGATTATGGCAAGGAACCCAGTCCCTATTGCTAGCATCAAAGATGTCTAGGATGATTCAAACATGTGGTTTGAACAACCTCAAAGTTGAACAGGGCATTTCAGTGGAGGATTTTCATCATGCACCATTATTGGAGGCCACTTGATAGAATTTGGTAAAATGATAAACTTGCTCACAAGTTGTTTCCATTTCATCACTAGAAGGTTTGGCTTCGTATGCCTTCCAAATACTATGGGTGACAAATGCATATTTAATTCTCACTTTGGCAGGGGTGATGATGAGGTCTTGTAGACTCAACCCAACTAGGATGTCTTACCATACAAATCCCATGAACAAATGTGATTCCTGATCAATACTTTCTATTCCTTCTGGCCCTCAAAGGGCTCTAAGAATACATTTCACACATAAGGCCTAGGCTTGGATATAAGTGTTTGGAATATGTATACCTCCTCAATGCCTCTAATTACAAGATACGCGCTAGTTGATTGTATGAAATTTCGACCCTTGAAGTTGGCCCATCGGAAATATATGAGAGACTTCCTATTCCTTTTGTTAGCATTGATGGATGGAGCCACGCATGAAGAGTGAAAAACATGCGTGGAAACCAATGCTTTAGTTCATATATAAAAGCATGCAACCAAGGACATGAGCATAGTTGTAACTTGTCCACTTTTCAACTTTGTTTTCCAACCTTTGAATACCAATGCCTAGAACAAAGTTTTTTCTTTGGGGTGGGTGTTGGAAGGCACAAGGAATTCCAAAAATTTAAACTTGCCCCATTGAATCTAGGACCAATCCCGATTCATCATCTAATATGGTATATCCTTAACACTTTATTTATAGCATTGTGCCTTGTCCCATTGAAAACTGGAGCCTGAGGTAGTACACAAGATTTCCAATTAGTCCATAGTTTTATTCTTATATGGGCTTATGATATCCCTGAATGGTAATAAAGGAGTCATCTATTCACAAGCTAGTCGAAGTTGGGTTTCGAGAAAGAAATGTAACAAGGAAGGCCTTGCACATCTCTCTATATGATAAGATATACAAGGGCTTCAATGACCATCACGTATAGTGCTAGTGCCAATAGACAACCTTGGTGAATGGATTGAAACAACCCCACCTGTTTCAAATTTGCATTTTTTGTCGGAGAGACAAGTTGAGGCCTTAGTAAACAAGGTATCCACGACTTTAATGAAAAAAGGGCCATTCCATCATCGCATGCTTTTTCAAAGTTTGTTTTGATGAAGAGAGTGTTGAGGCTCGAGCATTTGGCCCATTCAATTCCTTCCCAAACAATTATAATTACTATAAAAAATGAAGCGCCCTTTGACAAACCTAGTATATTCAAGTCAAATAATCTTGGGAAGAAAGTGTTTAATGTAAGCACCAAAGCCTTAGCTAAGATCTATAAGATACATTTAGAAGCATGATGGGCTGCCAACTTGTAATCAGCTCAAGGTCACTAGCTTTAGGAATAATCTTAATGATTCCTTTGTTAAGAATGTCGCCCAATGATTGATATTTGATGTATTTTTTGTAAACCTGTAGTGGATCGGGCTTGAAAAAATCCCAAGTGGTTATCTAGAACCTAAGTTACTTAGTTCATGTTTGTGTTTGAATTCAGCTACAATGTTACTTGATAAAAAAATTGTTGAAGCAAAGACAAGTTTGATAAAATTTGACAAGGTGTATATATATTTTAATTATCTGGCTTAAACATTTTTTTGATATAATATGATTTTGATATATTAATTATGTATAACTTAGTAACATATATAAATTTATAAAAACCATTTTTTTCCATGAAATACATATCCCAGTGAAACCCACTGGGTACTCCCCCTCATTTTGAGGATGGTACCTAGGGCAAACCGGATTCCAAGGAATCTCGAGTCCATAGGTTGACCACCTATTTCAACTAGGGGGTCAACCCCATGTGCCATGAAGCTATGTACCTAATGGTGCAACAAAGTTGAAGACTTACTGGTTCTACAAGACAATATTGGCCTTGACACTTCTTTTTGTAACTGGATTTTCCGCTCCCCTACGTGGGATAATAATGTAATGGGTCTGCATGGATCATATTGTAGGTTAGTTACCTAGGACTTTATCATTAGGGAAGTCCTTTCATCGAGTGTTTTTTTTTCTCAGGTAATTAATTTGGCCTAACCAACCTTTTTAATTACCCTTGAGTTTTTCACTCCCACAATAATCCTCCAAAGTGGTGAAATGCATTCTAATGATCGATCCCAATGGGTGACTAGGGTCTAGGAATATTGTAAATGACCATGCTAGACATCTCCTAGAGTCTTACGGAATTCCATCGAGTCTATGCAGTTTTTTTTAATCTTTTAAAATTACCCAATTAATGGTAATTTTAATTATTTTTGATGTAAAAACTAGGTCCTTTGGATTTTTGATAGGGTATGAGTACTCAAAAGAAATGGAATGAGACCCCCTACACCCTTGGACCAAGTTTCAACTCAATTGGACAAGTTTTGCTAGGTCATTGTCCACGAGGAGTCCAAGTCAGTCCAAGTCAACAATTTAATTGCTTAATTGACAAAGTCAAAATGTCAATTTTTTGTTAAAAAATGAGCAAAAAGGTTAGAGAAAGAGTGGGAGATGATGCCTAACCCCTTTCCTAAGTTAGAGAAACACTTTTCTAACTTGACTTTCATCCCCTCACCTAGCCACCACTTCATTCAACTCATCTACCTAGGGAAGTTGCACCCCCCTTGGTGAGAAAGTCAAGCAAACTGAAAAATTAAAAGAGAAAACCCCCTTTCTACCTAAGTACACCTCCCTTGATCTAATTTCATGTTGGACCATGTCAAAAAGGTGTTCCCTTATCCCCTCACTCAACCCTCACAACCCTAACGCTACCAAAACCCTAAAAGTGCGCCTTCTTTGAGATGTTAAATGACTCTTGATTGAATGACACTTGGAGTGCATCCAAGAGGGGTCACTCTTGGAGCTCAAGTATAAAAGAAAGCCTCCCCTCCCTCATTTGACACGTCTACTCTCAGCTATTGTTACTATGCCAAAATCTCTCCCACTCCTCTCTCTCTCTCTTCTTGTTCTCATTCTTTCTTCTCAAGCTTGTGGCAAGTATTTGCTCAAGCTTGCTTCTATTGGAATAAATAAATCTTTGGAGGATCCATGGTGTTGAGAGTCTTCTTGGTGCCATCTTGCTACTATTGAGGTGATCGTGTTCTAGTTTTCTTTTCTTGTGCATGCTTTGGTTATAGATCTAGAGTAGGAATTCCAAGCAAAGTAGTTTGCTTGGATAGATCTGTGATAGTCTTATTATAGATCTAGTGAGCATTTATTTGGATTAAGAAAAATGTTTTGTTTTCTCATTTAGATCTACTCACATCCTCTTTATTTCTGTAGCTTTTTTCACAAGATTTGCAGGTTACCTAAGGGTTTTTTGGATAGATTTCAGATCTGGAAATTTATCACTCCTCCCACTTACAACCTCTAAATATTTCTGTTCTATATTTATGTACTTTTCCATACTTTTTTTGGCATTCTAACACCTTAGAATAGTTCATTTAAATACATATTGCTTGCTGATTTTTACACAGAAAATTTCTGGTTTGTTCTAACAAAATTTTTCTAAAGATTTTGGTCTTTTTGCAGCTTTTCCAACAAGCTTTGCTTGCTGTTTTTTGCAGATCTGAACCAAAAAAGGAGGTGCTACAACCCATTTGGGGCCCTAAAACATCAAAGAGAAACCTCCTAAGTTGAGGTACTATCTTCCCAACTCTTCCTTCTTCTTCTTTCATCGTAAGCAAGCCCAAGGAGAGTCTCTTGGGCTTGAACTTTAAAAAATAAAATTTCTGCGTTTTTATTTATTTATGTTTGCCTACACCTAGCAAAGAGGCTTGGCTTTTCCACCCATGCTAAATTGTAAGGCTGGGACTTAGAGTTTATTTACTGTTTTAAGCATTCATTTTAGTTGCCCCACTTGTCCTTAAGACAAGGTTGTGTGGCTAGGTTTACTTGTTTCTTTTTCAAGTCAAGTTATTTGTTAATTTTATTCTTTTGCCTACACCCTTCAAAGATGATTGACTTAGCCACCCATGCAGTATCGTAAGGCTAGTTTAGCATGCTAGATAGTGAAATGGTTTATGGTTTATGCTTCTAGTTTTTCCTTTCAAGTTCATGTGTATATCTCAATAGTTAGAATTTAGAAGCATTTCCTTTGTTTGCAATCTTGCTTAAGCCCTTGGAGGCATATCTTTTCTTATACATTTTCATTAAGCACTTGTTGTTTTATTTATTCAAGCTCTAAACACAAGTAACTTTTAATTGCTAAATCGATTTACTTGTAGCTCTAGGGGGATTAATTTACCTAGTTTAATTAGATCACCCATTACTGATACAAATTTCGCCACCAAAAATGAGGCTTGTGGAGGCTACTTGGGGGGCTAGATCAGGGATGATCTCACAGCACTAGGTGTCCCCGTTGTTGAGCGCCCAAGTTTTCCGGGTTGACCTGTGGAGTTAGGGTAAGGCCTTGTTTGCCTTGCTTATTGAGCACCCAACAATCCTTTTGGCCAAAGCGACAGGAGTATTGGGGAAGTCACCTGGTCTAGGATTGCAATTTCATCTTACTAATCTCAACTCTAAAATCTACTCACAACAACCTAAGGCTTAACTTCATAATCCAATCTAAGTTGTTTATGCTCTTTTACTTTCTGCAACTTTCACTTAAAGTATCTTTCAAGCATTTTAATTGAGCATTGTTGTGGTTGAACATTTCATCCTTAAAGTTGCGCGCTAGTGCCTATGGAGGCTTTGTTTTCAAGTTGATTCATCTTTGAAGTTGCACACTTGTTCATGAGTTGCCATCCTTGAAGTTGCATACCTCTCCTTGGGGCACTTCAAGTTTGGGGTTGTAAGTTGTGAAATTGTGGTGAATGCATCTTTACTCTATCTCCTTTTCTTATCTGCAAAATCCATTAAGTGGTTAGTTCATTTTTGCTTCACTTGTGTAATAGATCTAACTAGTGCTCATCTCTTTTCATTTGTAAGTAATTGTATCTTGTATATTGTTGTAACATCTAGCTATTCTTTATTTTGTTGATAGTTGTTATAATTCTTTTGTATCTCATCTGTTTTGTAAAGTTATTCTTTGCTTTGTATTTAGATCTTTGTGTAATTTAATTGACCCCATTGCCCAACCTTAGGCACTAGTCATAGTTGACTTAGGGAAAGGGTTGCTTTTGCATTAAAGGTTTGCATTGCATTGCTGCCTCTCATATAGGCTAGTTTCCCCCCTACCTTTAACAAACCAAAATTAACTCTTAGATTTCACCTAATAACTCACATAGTAACTAGGGTCTACTCCCCTTGGCTTCCCTAGGAGTAAGCCTAGATGAAAGAAGTTCTAGTCGAGGTGACAGTGGGTTTGAACTTAGGCATTGTGCCTCTGAGGACACACTAAGTGGATTGAGACTTTTTCCACGTTTGTAGGTGTGTATAAGGACGACAACATATCCCATTTACGACATTGAGGGTGATTTCCAAAAGTTGCCTTTACAACTATCGTATGAGGTTACTACTAATTTCTACATTTGGCGACAAGGAGATGATGTGGTTGCAGATGATTTCCAAGCACCCAAGGGTGACCTAGCTTTATGCTCTCATAATGATTTTCGGTCATACCTTGAGGATTTTGATGAGTATTCCTTTGAGCACTTGAATTTATTCCATGAAGAAGATTATTAACCACCGTTGTGCTCAGATCTTGATAAGGGTGAGGACGTCGCTTGCCTGAAGCAGGGTACTTGTGACAAGGTTTTCAGGCCTCCATTGATTACTTTGTCTCGCTATGTCACTAAGCATGCAGTTGGAAAATATGTCCCTTGTCTTGAGTTTTCTCTAAGGCAAAGCTTATTTCTAGAATCCAAGAGTAGGTTGAAAACCTTAAGAATAAGTTTATTGTCTCAGTCTTTCAGCCTTCCCTTAGGAAATTGTCGGTCATCCTCTAGGTTCTTACCAGTCCCTTCCCAGACCTCAGAATGTGAAGATGTCCAAGGTAGCCAACTTTCAGACTCTTTGAGTCAGTCTTTTGAACCTTTGATTTTTCATGATCCCTTTCTGAAATGGATTGAGCACTTTCTTAAGAGTGTGACTTGGCATAATTTTGTCCCCCCCTCCCGCCTCCACGAGCTAGACTTTATGATTTCCGATGATACAATACATTTTCTAACTCATGTTATTTTTGTGCTTGACTTATCATTGTTTTGGTTTATGATGAAGCACAGAGGCAAGTATTATGAGATATTGCTAAGATGGTTTCACTGGTTATTTGACTACACCTAGCATTCAACCAACAGGTAAGTAGAGGTAAGTTAGGCATTTTCATCCATTATATATAACGTCTGCATACCATGTTAATCTAGTGTAGTTTCATTTTTGTATTATTTCATTATGTATATATGCATGCTTACTTTTATTCCACTATATCATATATGTGCGAGGGGTGATATCACCACTTCGATGATTAGTGATACATTTGTTGAGATCTAGCAGATATAGGTCATACCAGAGATGCTGAATTTCTCATGCGCTCTATGGTGAGCACATGTCCCCGAGTTGGAGCCAGATGTTAACCCCCATCCTAGGGATAACTAAGGAGATCATGTCTCAAGGCCCACAGGTTCTAGACATGGAGTGCCGAGAGCCAGATGACTTGAGCATGGCCCTGGAGGGCCCATCTTTTCTTCAGTGCAACCCACCTATCAACAATAGCAACGTCCATCCCACCAGCTCGGTCTTGAAGTAGCAGTAAGTCTTGCTCCATGAGGTAATGAATCCAGGTATCATGGTATGTGTCACTCTGATTTTTGAAGCACTTGAATATGTTGCACTGAATTCTCCTTCATTTCATAATATTTGCTTGGAAATTATGCTCTTTAACTTGTTTATACCTGGGAGGGTTACATAATGCCCTAGTAAGCTCATTCCCCTTTAGGATGAGTTACCATTGTGTGGGTCTATGAAAGGTCATCGTCCATTCCCTCCATACTTACCACTTTCCATCATTATTCCTCTCGTCTTCCCCCACCTTGGTTCGGGCATTGGGTTTGCCACACTAGTAAGGGTTGTACCTTGATTTGTGGGAAGAAGGGGCTAAAGGCCTTGTTATCCCCTAGCCTAGGGATAACTAAGGAGATTATGTCTCGAGGCCCACAGGTCCTAGACATGGAGTACCGAGAGCCATATTGACTTGAGTCTGGCCTTGGAGGGCCCATCCTTCTTCTTCAATGCCTCTATTCTGTCAGCAACAACAACATCCATCCCATTGTCCTGGTTCTGAAGTAACAATGGGTCTTGCTTCATGAGGTAATGAGTCCAGGTATCATGGTATGTGTCACTCTGATTTTCAAAACATTTGAATATGTGCATTTAATTCTCTTTTGCTTCATGACGTGTGCTTGGACTTTAAGCCTTTTGAATTTTCCATACCTAGGGGGATGACAGAATGCCCTAGCAAGTTGGTTCCCTTAGGAGTGAGTTGCCACTGGGTGGGTTCATGAAAGGTCATCGTCCATTCCCACCATACTTATCACTTTTCATCATCTTCCCTCTCATCTAACCCCTGCATTGGTTCAGGCATTGGGTTTACCAAGCTAGTAAAGGGTTGTACCTTGCCTTGTGGGAAGAAGGGGCTAAAGGCCCAGAGGGTAAAAGTAGTTGGCAAAAGATAAAATCCAAAAGATCAAACCTTAAGATGCTTCGCCGAGAGATCC
>SNQJ01S0142242.1:0-24700 GCA_010110895.2 Picea sitchensis
CAAACCCCCAAGTCCCTCAAGGTATAAAAAGAAACAACATTAGGCTCAAGCAGTAGAGGATTAGGCAATAGGGTTCAAATTTTAGTAGGGGACCCTTTCCTTTCTCTTTTACAAGAAAAAGTAAAGGGGGGTTGTTGTGGCCTCAACAAATGGCGACACACTGGAAGAACCAGTTATCTCTGTCAGTAGAAATCTAGGTCCTTGTTGACCCCTATATTTTCTTTACCCTATTACTTCTCCATACTTGGAAAAATTTATTATTTTTCTTTTTGTAAAAGACTACCTTGTCTCTTCTTTCACCATACTTAGTCATTTTCTTTCACTTCACTACAGGTTCGCAGGTTTGCATACTTTTCTTTGTAACTACGCTATCACCAAAACTCCCTTTCACTTCCACAATCCCCAACTTGCACGACACTTAAAAAAATATATATTTTTCTTTTCTCACCGCGGGTCCCGAGTTTCTCATATCCATTTACTATACAAACCCAACCGACAATGATACCTAACCATTTTTTGACCCTTTTCTTCCCACACAACACTTGTTCATTTTTCTTCACATCAGACTCACAGGTTCACCCCAACTTTTCTTTCATATCTTCCCCCGCTGTAACACAATTTTCGTTTTGATACTTTTCTCGAGATACATTTAATGTTGGTACTCCGAAAGATAATTGTTGTGCAAATCACGAAAAGGTTGTTATTAATCATAGAAATATCGAGGGATTTTCTTTCAATGTGCATTAAAAGTTCTTCATTGGGAAAAAACTAAGTCATTATTATGTATAAAAGTGCTTGACTTCTACAAATATATTCTAAGTAATTACACAAACACTCCACCAACTTCATGGTTGTAGGAAGGCAACAGTTCTATGGAGATACAGTGAATATTTTTGGATGGGAAGATCATAATTTACAATGGTTGAGATCCTACTGGTATTCCTCTACAATGTCTCTACTTCAAACAAACAAAAATGTAGTATGGGCATCAGGAATTTCTCTTGTTGGATGTGTACCAGAAGTATTTGATTGTAAAGAAGTTATCACCTGGTGCGTTGATAAGTATATTCCAAACCAAAGATCCATTGAACTCCAGGGCGAACCCCCTATTTCATTAAAACCCGTCATTTTAAGGAATATGTTGAAGTTACGAGAGCCAACTCTTACCTTCAAAGGAGAAGAAGTGAGGGATTTTCTCAAGAAAATAAATAATGCGCTCGACCTCCTGCAAGAATATCTTGAAGACCCTGCGACGATGCCTATTGACATAACAAATATTTAGGTTAGTTCTTTGAAAACCCTTATTGAGAAATTGCATGGCTATTCACTAGAGTTATTGGTCAAGAAAATACAACAACCATCTCTCAGTTGGCTCTGTACATTTTTCACTTTACAGTTCATGAAAAATCCATCTTCGACTGGGGAAAGCTTATCTATATCAAAATTTCTTCCCATCTTTCAAATTTCAAGAAAGAAAATATTTTTTTCATGGCTTCATATTTAATATTTACTATTATGTACTACCATATTTTCAAGGGATTTGTTGGAAGATTGGTTGTTGTCATTGATGTCACATCAACCTAGTCATGGGTTTTTGGACCATAAGATTGATAAAGGTATTTGGACATGAAAGGACAAATGCACATGCATATACAACACCCATGAATGGATCAAGTATACATCATTTGTTTCTAGTGGTATGTGGCATGTCATATGGATCCTCATGGTTGAGAATGAATTTTAGAAGATGATAAGTGGAATTGAGAAGGAAGTACATGCTGTAGGCCACGAAGATAATTAAAGAAAATAACAAAATAAGTAACTGTCAGTCCGGACCTAGTAATGTTAAAAGGAAGTGAAGTAAAGGGTATAAATAAACATCAGTATACATTCGTTTGATACAAGTCAATTTAGGAAATTATAAGTAAATAAGGTCGGATTTCAGGGAGGATGAAGTCTTTTGGTGATATGTGTTCTAAGGTATGTTATTTTCATGTCATCTTACCATTTTCTATAAATTTTTTTTCTAGAACTTGATTCAGATGGTGAAGTGCTATGTTATTGAAGACATATCAAGGTACCTCTGGTAAAATTTCAGCTCTTGATTCGCTATAATTATGGAGATACACTAGGTGGAAGATAGGGTTGTTGACTAATCCTAAAGCTAGTTAATGAAACATGTGTTCTAAGGTAAAATAGTCATAACTTCTTCATATATAATCCAAATGACGTGGGAAAATTTCATTGGAAAGAGTATAGACTGTAGTTTCTTATTGTATGAGTTTCAGAATCGGATATTAAATATTGAGCCTGGGCATTCTGTTACAAGTTTGGTCTCCTAAATAGACAAGAATTGAATAAAGTCTACCATTCTTTCTAACTTATTTTTGGGAGGATTCAAGAAGTAAAAAATGGAGGAGTTTCAAAGAATACGATGAGTAATGTGTATAGGATCAAATTACCTCCAAATTGAATAATTTCATAAAATTGAAGAAGTCTTAGGAGCTTGTGTCGAGGTTTATGTGATGATTGGTTGAGTGGTGATGATTTAATGTAAAGTTTATTATCTCACTTATTGAGTGGAAGGAAGGGAAAGGATGGAAGTTCAACTCTCTTGATGGGGGTTATCCTCTTGGAGGTTTATCCCTCCCTTTACATTTAGGTATGGCTACCTTTGGAAGTCATTACTTCCCTTGAACAATAACTATTGATTATTTCTACTCATATATTGTGCATGGTGTATTGTAGTGTATTGGTGTAACTCTTATACTATTTTTCATTTTCTCATTGGATATAGTTGAATGGTTTAGAAGTATAAGTTGAAAAAGGTTTTAAATTGTACTTGATACTAATTCACCCCCCTCTGATACCAAAAGTTAACAATTGGAAAGAGGATAGACTTCAAAATCGACCATGTAACTATCTGGTACCAAGATATTTGGAGACAAAAGACCTCTAATTATTTTTATGAGGCACATGATGAATTTGTTACAGTTTTCAAGAAACTTATTTTTGGAGATAACACATCCAGGTTGTCATTGGAGGCAACAACTTTTCTAAATAATAAGGGTACCCTAGAACAAAGTGAAAATTATAATGTCATTAGAATCTTTTGTTCCCGAGAAAGTCTTGCTTTTCTCCCTTACTACATTTCAAATAAAATGTTTATCATCGAAGTTGCTAGGCAATATGGTTTTTGGCTTCACTTTTTTCATGAGAAGAGAAAAATGTATCCCATTGTCGTGGAAGGTTGGAGAAATTGTATTAAGAAACATAACCAAAATCGATGAATTCTCAACCCATTTCGATCACTTGAATTTAAATATGTAGAAAAATTAAAGGGGTTTGACCCAAGTCATATCTTTGTTGACCACATGCAGTTAGTAGGATTTAATAATGTGTTTATCCAAGCAATCATATTTAGGGGAAAGAGAATAATACTCAAAGATATATTAGAACCTATTAGTGATAGTATTGAGACTATAATAATCACTACAGATCATCATAAGCAAAAAGGAAAGGGTCCAAATGAAAAAGGTGTTCAATCTCTAGTAGTTTCCCAGAAAACCGGTTTACCCGAGTACAATGTTCAAACAATAGCACAATAGAAAAAGATTTCAAGTGGCAATTCAACTGGAGGAGGTTATAAAAATTATCCTTCTCAAGGGAAAATGGAAAATCCCCCACAAAATTCAAAGTAAGAGAGAAAAGAAGAGAAAGGTTCCCACAACAAAAGAATAAGCATAGCATAAGGTATCTGAAAATGACACAAATAACTTATCTCTTGAGGATATGGATCTTGTAAATATACATTTCCCTGATGAAGAACAAAGTTTACAAGAAACCCAACAAATTGCAGTTGAAATAGCCACACAAGAAGAATATTTTTTAATAGAAGAATCATTTACTATACAAAATGCACTATTTGACAAGGATTCATGAAATCTAGTATTTGAAGAAGTAAATCAGAGAAATAGAAAAAGAAAATCTCGTTCTGAATATGATCTTAGTAAGTTGCCTACATCTCAAATTTCTAACATACACAAGGTAATCGGCGATGCCTTGGATGTTTCAATTGATGACTTAGAAGCATAGAATGCCAAATTAAAAAAAAATTCCTTAGAGCTGGAATCCACGTTGCCAATTACTCTCGCCTATTCTTGCAATCCCATTAGCCATTGTGAAGCTGAGAACACCTGATTTGAAGTTGAAGGATAGTCAAGTTTGTTAATGGTTGTTAGAAAAATCATTGAGGAAAATATAAAAAGAAGAATGCACCACTTATCATGGAGGTATGGGATGTATCTGGTAATATTATTTATTTCGGATCTCAAGTAAATGTTGATAATGAATTCCTTCAAGAACATTATAAACATGAATAAGGGTTTTACAAAGATGTTGTTATA
This sequence comes from Picea sitchensis, assembly GCA_010110895.2. Classification (NCBI taxonomy): domain Eukaryota; kingdom Viridiplantae; phylum Streptophyta; class Pinopsida; order Pinales; family Pinaceae; genus Picea; species Picea sitchensis. Next base: position 4,407 of record SNQJ01S0142242.1, read on the forward strand.
CCATTTGTAATCAAAGTTTCCAACATGAACGAGCTCAAAAGAAGGGAAGAAGACTTTCCATCCTTGTCGAATGAAACAATTGAAAGCATGTTGGATCAAAAAGATCAACAATTTGAAGGATAGTATGGACAATTGCAATGAAATTGCAAATAAAAATGAAATGTTATTCAAAAAACTCACCGAGATAGACTTGGCAAGAAACACCAGAGAATTACAAGACTCAAGATTAATCATAAATTCTTTATTTATGATGAAGAAACAATTTGAATAACACGTGGACATATTGAAAATCATTTCAGTTGAAAAGTTCAATAGTATAATTGAATATAATGAAAGAGAAAATGAAGATTGCCTAGTAGATTATGCAAACAAAATCAAGATATTGAAAGAGTCAATTCACAATATTTCACATGACTTAAGAGATTTAGAAGGTGGTTTATTCGATGTTAAAATTAAACATAAGATAAATGTGGCTCCAATGAAGGATTACATAGAATAATGGTTTAAAAAAACCCTAATCAAGATTACCAAGGAAAACAAGAAGCGACAGTTAGTATCGGTCCGAGGAAACCGTCAACAAGGAGAGAGATAAAGGACAGCAACATCAAAGTAGAGGAGAGATTCCATCATAGTAAGTTTATATTAGTCCTATTTCTTTTCCTCCGAACTTCCATCAGTTAATATTCAGATTTCTATTTTCAATTTAGGAAGAATATAACTGAATTAATGCTAACTTCTTTTTGTCTTCTATCTGAATTTTGTTGCTTATTAACTCTTCATCTTTCTCATCATATGTATTTAATGGCCCACGGGATCCCCAATCCTAGTCCATTAAATTGGACAAATGATTTTAAAATTTTCTAAACCTTAAAGACTCATATTATCTTTTTAGAAATTCAGAGAACTATTTCAGAGTTAACTTCAATTATGTTTGAAACTATGAGTTTTGAATATAAGATATTTGAACTTGACTTATCAAACTCTTATTTTTGATCTCGATACGTAATACTCTTTAGTTTACTTATGCTTGTTGGACCATTTTTCCCTTTTATTTTTAATGTAATTAGAAATATCTAAAAACTGTGATGGATACATTGAGAGTTTCTGTTATTTCGACAATTTATTCATTTCATTAAATTTGGATGCTTTTAAGGTTCTGGTCATTTTCTTAGGAGACTCATGTTACTATGATATTTTAATTTTTTTTGAGCGATAAAGATTTGGGTTTGTCTTAGTGACATAATCTAATTTATGTTTTAAAATCTTTGAAATATTTACAAAGTACCACCTCTTTAAAAATGCAAGGAGATTTATCCTCGTGAGAGGTTTCCATTTCAGTCTTAACATATTCAAATGTCAATGGGCCTTTACTTTAGATCTGAACATTAAAGATAAACTCGACAAACTATGGACATTTTCCAATAATCATTGGGTACCACAGTGACACCAAATTTCTAAAAGATATAACCCAATGTTTCTAGTACTTGTAATCTAACGCACCCTTTTCAAAGAGCTAATTAGTGAGGTGAATTCTTTTACTAGTTACGCACTTCATATTGGATTCGATTTAACAATGGGTTTTGCTTAAAAGAAAGTAAACATATACATAAGTGTGTTCATCATCTCTCTTTTTCTGACATTGCTTTAGCGTCAATGAGCATCCCTTAGCCCGTTAAAATTCATTATCATATAAGCATAGCCCGGCGCTAGAGCATCCATATCTAATAGATTTACTTTGTACTCCACACTATTTTATTTTTATTTTTATTTTTTTATACTAGGGGAATCGGTATCAACGACAGTATCATACTCACGTGACACAAGGTCGAATCCTGTCGGCTGCCTTATAACCCCTATGGGAGAAATCACAAAGCTTCATAAAAAACCATCCCTCCAAATGTTGAATTTGAAGTCATTATGAGACCTCTTTTTACATAGTTCCTTCCATTTACGGCGCCCTTAATCGGTCCTACACCCTGAGGCGTGCACCACACTATTAATAGTGCTTTTAACTTCCTTTTTAGCTGGAATTGTGCTCACCCTTTTAGATTTATATATATAAATGTACATGCACATAGGGTGCTTGAGGTAGAAATTGATACGAGGGTGTTTTGATTTTTGGGTAGATGCTTACCATTTGGAGTTTAACCACATGTATCCCCAAAACCATCATAGTATTGGCCATCTTATTGATGGTGGTGATGGTGATGATGATGATGATGATGATAGTGATGATGATTAACACGTCCACTAAGACTGAATTGGTCTATCAGACCTTAAGAGGGAGTAAGTGATTACTTGTGATTCTTTAGAATTTTTGTTTCTGTGATTGAAAACATTAAGAGAAGCTTTCCTGAATCCACCATACTTTTGTTGAGTTAAGAGGAGTTGGAAGGTTGGTAGTGTGATAAATATTTTGAAAATAAAGGATCTAATATGGGTATAGGCTGGACAATCTAAGAGAAGTGCTTTTCATCTTCAATCTTCTTGAGTGTCACAAAGGTGACACGCACTTTTCATTCCATGGTGTTTAGGAATTGACCAACGCCTTGAGTTTCACTATGGAGCTCATGAGAATTTGTTCTTATCTTAGCAATGCTATTTTTTCGTTACACTTGGTAAAAACAGGATAAGATAATTTTGATCTTCTAGAATAGGGTTGATTACATCTTTATAATACCTTAATTTTATTTGTTCCTCTTGCTCTTTATCACACCATTTTCTCCTTAAATTTGGATTTGGCGTTTTTAATAGTATATTTATTTATTCTACAAAATGGACTTCTTCCACTTGTTGATTCTATTAAGCTTAGCCAAGAATTTGACTTTATGCCAGCCCTAAACTGGAGTTGATGGTAGTTATGACTTGATTTTGAAACAGTTTTAAGAGTGGCCTCTTGTCTTCCATGTTGTTTAACTTGTTCTTATACATTAATTATCTAGTCATAGCCATACTCTCAATGGGGAGAGGCTTGTTTCCAAGAGGAGGATAGGATAGGGTGTATTCCTTTAATTATGAGATTATAAGGTTATAAAATTATTTTGTATTTCTCTATCTTTCTCCAATATTCAAGAGACTTGCTATTGGAGACTTCGCATCCATAAATAATAATAGGTGTAACAAAGAGTCTCAAGGAGTTTCTACTTATCCCAACTCAAAAGACCAAATTGATTTCTGAGATTGTTTTCAAGCCCATAATAAGCTTTACATCCCCAATAATCCCTTTCTCAATGCTATAATTCTAGGTGAGCTTGTGAGGTAGAAAAATAAATTCCAAGATATTTGTATGAAATCACTTCCCTCCAAGTTGTTGTTGTCATACAAAGAGTATCATAAAGGGATCTTATTGGATTTATGAAATCATGACAGATCTTATCGGTATTAGCAGTCCTTACCCATATTTGAGCATAAATCCTTGAGGATTTTTGGTTGGTTTTCAATAATCATGGGGACTCCTTGCCATGGGAACAATATCATCAGCATAAGGGAGATTGATGACTATATGAGTGAGAGTGGGGCTGACACAACCTTCTTTTTCAAGCATTCTTCTAACTTGTCAATGTATATGCAAAAGGGTGGGGACAAAGGGACAACCTTGTTTGACTCACGATATTACATTGGAGTTAATCTCTTTTGACTAGCCCTCGGTGTTTTAAACTTAGCAATAACATTCTCATACATCCTTATTGTGGCGACCCTCAACTTGAGAGGCACTTTTATCTCTTCAACCTATTCCAAGGTTTTTCCTAGGAACCATTTCAAAATATTTTCTAAAGTCCACAACGAAACAACAAAAAAGATTGGTTTTAGTATTATGAAACTCCTCTACTGATGATCCTAAAAGGTAACAAGATGGTCCACAATTGAATGATATCTCCTAAACCCGGCAGCTATCCTCTTTTACTGTGACTTTCTAGCCGAAGGCTAATATTCTTTTCCAAAAAAATTCCCTTAAAGCTTGGCTAAAAATGGGGCTAATCATAATGAATTGCATTATAATTAGAGGAATGTTTCTATCCATATTTTCAAAATAGGAACAATGAGGCTTTAGCAGTCCTAGGAGTTTAGGAAGCCACGACTACTAAAATTGAAGAGCTTGTGTATGTGAGGGATAGGGACTGACCCTCCGATTTTAGAAATTTCAGCTTGGTAGCCTTCAATGTCCTTAGCTTTCCCATTTGCGAGCCGCTTAACTTCGAACTCTATATATCATCTAAAAGAAAAATTATTCCTTTGTAGGGACAATAGAATGGTGTCCATGGAATTAGGGAATTCGTAAAGAGACTTTTTGGGTAGGAATTCTAGGTCCTTAAGGGAATCTGTTATTTTCTTTAGTATTGCATTTAGAATTTGGCTCTCGAGGAACTTCTTAGGATCCAACTTTATAGTTGTGAAAGAAGTTGCTCTTGCCTTTATTGATACTTAGTATCTTTTTTCCTTTTTAATTGGGGCTTTTGTCCGTATTGATCTTATTGAGTTTTTAAGGACTCATTAGAAGCATCCTTAATGGATTTCCTAGCAATTTACATTCTTTATCATACCAAAGGGTTTTTTAAGTTCTATTATTCTTTTTATGGGACACCTCAAAGAGAACTTGTTAATAGGAAGTGGAAAGTGTAGGCGTTTATGAAATATGATAGGATTCTTCAATGTTGTCCTTATAAGTTGGGAGGTTTAATTTACTATTTAAATTCTTTGAAAATGTCAACTTTACTTGTCAAAGCGCAAATTCATACTGGTATCATGAATTCTCTTCAGATATGTTGCTCCTATGCATGGAAACTTTTTAGGTTAGGGTTAAAGGTTTATGATCAGAGTCAGGCTCATGAGGTCATTTAAAAGGTCAAAGTTGTTATTTAGTTGGAAATGGGAATATCAAGATATCCACATAATCTACAACACTACCTAACCCATGAATACATGTCATCTGGTTAGAGTTTGGCCACTTCATTAATCTTCCAAATTATTAGGTCTTGAGAGTTATGGAGCTTGACCAACTCAAATTTTAAGCAAATTCCTCAATTGGTCTTCAGAGCTTCTTTTTGTAGCTATTAGATTAAAACAAGTTCCTCATCTAGCCATAAGGATCATGAAGTTCAGGGTCATACTTAAAAGAGTAGCTTGTTTTAGTTGCAGTCCTAGCATTAAGAGTCTCCTAGCAGGAGGTTATTGCCTTCATTTTTCAAATTATTTATAAATATCTTGTTCTAAATTATATAGGGACAATTTTTATCTAGATTTTTTTTTTTTTTTTTTTTTTTTTTTTTTTTCTTATAAAAAGTAGAATTGCTATATACATCTTCTTAGCATTGGTGTCACTAGAATTCCTATCCAAATGTATTGATTAAGAGGGTCAATCTTGTAGAGTTGAATGTGAGGAGAAATGCTCTTTCTATTATAAAAGCTATACCTCCTATCCCTCTACGGTGGGATTTTTTGTTCCATGTCAACCATAAGACAAATCCTTCCCATGTTAGGGACCTTAGACTCCCTCATGCTCCCAAGTTTCATCTGAGCCGAGGATAATATCAATATCACTCGGGATCCAACTTATCATAGGAACTTTCTGCCATGGAAAGCCATGACAATTCAAAAAAAAAGGATCCCGAGTGTCCCAAATTCTATTTATTATTATCAACTACAATATCTATCCCTAACAATGGCTTTTCAATTTCTAATTATTACCCATTTTCCTTCTCTGCAGTGCTAAGAAAGGGGCCGATATGAAGAGAAAGATGAGATCTTAAAGCTTTTATTAGCTCCTAGTAGAATTAAGATAAGCATAATTTTTGCTTCAAGAAATTTGATCTAGGTATGTTTGATATATCTTATCCTAGTCTGAAAACTAGGGCACAACTAGAAAGAAGATTGATATAGATAAATTTGATAGAGTTAGTGAAATATATGTTATTCCTATGCACTTGAAGTAGAGTTTTGGACTAACAAATGGATGCAATACCTTAGAAAGAATTTTTCTAGGTTGCACATCCATCACTGTGATCCCAGTGCATGGTACAAGAAAGGTTAGGGGAATGTTTAAAAGGAAAAGAGGATTGACACTTTGTTATAGTTCTAGAAGACCAGGACATCTTGCTAATGAAAGATACCACGGTAGAAGTCCCACTATTGTCTTTGTTGTAAAGTTGTTGGTCATGAGGTTTTTGGATTTCCCTAGAATGATTTGCTAAAGAGTTGAAAATATGAACCTGAGAAAAGAAAACCATGAAGAAGTTAAAGAAACCAAAGAAGGATATGCTAGAGAACTAGAAAGAATCGGAGGGAGACCATGTTATTACATTTCAAAACATTGAATGATCCAGAGACATGGAGTTTACAGGAGATATTAAAAGAAAGAGTGCATAGAAACAGAATAGGATACTTTGACATAGACAGTGTTTTGGATTAGAAGAAATACAAGTCAATGATCTAGCCACTTGAGAAAGAACTTTGGAAATTTTTGGGAAAAGCCGATTATGATTCCTTCATTGGGAGGCACCAGGCTTGTTTAAAGGAAAGATGATAACCCTATGTGGAGAGACTACTCATGTACCTATGATAGCCATGGGCATCAATTGAAAGAAGAATTTGAGGTCATTAAGTTTGTTGAGAATATCCTCCTTTAGCACTTATCTTAGGAAAGCTCACAGTTAGGAAAGATGGATCTGAAGGAAAGAAGAAGAGGAAACAAAAAAAAAAAAAAAAAAAAAAAAAAAAAAAAAAAAAAAAAAAAAAAAAAAAAAAGAGAGGAAAGAAAGAAGAGGAAGCTACATAACAAAAAAAAAAAGAAATTAAGGGACTTCCATAGATAAGAAAATAGTGAGACTAATACAAGAACAGGAGGACAATTCAAAACAATAGAATGTTGGACACACACCTACCACACTTAGGGGTGAATGAGTGTGAGGGATATTTTTACACCCAAAACTTCCCTCTTGCACAAAAATCCTTACTAACATTCAACATTTGATTATTACTCATTATTGTCATTTATAATCAATTAGATGTGAATACATATCAACAACATATATCAACAACATATCATCAACAAATAATCTATTTATTGCCTCTATTTATCACTAAATGAGCAAAAGCAGGAGGTGCTTACAAGCAGGATTAGGTTAGCTAAGAAAAGAGCAGGTTATGGGAAAGGGTTAGAGAAAGAAACATAAAGAACAACTAAAATTAAACAATAAATAAATAAAAAAAAAAAAAAAAAAAAAAAAAAAAAAAAAAAAAAAAAAAAAAAAAAAACCAATAAGACTCATGTCACCAATGGAAAGAGTTATATTAGTGAGAAAACACCAAGAGAAAGAGGGACTTTGGGTCCCTTCTTCCTCCAAGGGAGGGATCTTGGACCCCCACAAATAAGCTCTTCTTACAACTTTGAATGAAATGGTGAAAGATCCCAAGCTAATCCACTCGAGGTGAGATGGATTGCCCAATGTAATGGTGCTAGGATACTCTTGATGAGAATAGAGGATTCATCAGGAGAATAGCGGCTGACATAACTTTACTAATGAATTCCTTGAGAAATGAAGTGCACCCATGGCCTTGTTTTATAACACCTCTTTGAGGTATTGTGCAACCAGCTTAGAGTGTGAAAAGAGGTTATTTAGGGCATTTTAGGTCTTTGACCAGCCACCCATTCGGATTCAACCGAGATTTGGGTGTCAAATCAACTTAGGTAAGACAAAGTGGGTGGGAGGTCGACCAATCTCATAAATGCATCGTTCATAGGATTGCATGGCTTTTTAGTGACCACAGTATTGCATCATGTGCATGTGCACTTTCTGTATTTCTGGATCCAGCATGGCCACTTTTGTGTGGTGCCAGTGCACCTTAATTTAATCATTGGTTATATAGTTTGGACCTTTTGGAAATGATTTTGTAGTAATTTTGGTCCATGGGTGACCTCATAGCTGTTTGGCGATGCTAAATTCTTGTAACCATTCTGGTGTGAAATTTGATGATATGAGATGCCCCTGATGGATGAGGTTAGGAGCATCAGTATAGCCAAATTCATCAATGTTTATTCTCTTAGGAAGTGTCATTGTAAGAGAAGCTGATAATTAGGAGTGTCAAAGTTACCCATTGTGGAGGAGAAAGGAACACAGCAGGACCCAACCATAAGGTGTGTAAAAATAAATTGTGTACAAGCGAGGCGGGCATGACCCATGCTAGTGTTATGTAACTCAAAAAAGGAATTATGTGTTGATGCTTGGAAGCGTGTGTTGATGAATCGCTGCAGCACCCTCGAGGGAGTAGTTTGATAAAAACAGGAGGACAAGTGATAGGGAACATACTACAGGCGGTGAGCAAGGATACAATAAGAAGTATCTGCATAGATGCTATATAGGCATTAGTAACCAAGTTAAGAGGTCTTTGGTGAATATAAGAAACAACTGCAATAGTGCATGAAAGTAAGACCCACTGTAACATGAGAAGTGTTGAAGTCAAATGTTACAAGGGTCAACGACAATAGGAGAAATTGTGGTTCTCCCAGTGCCGTCTGAGACCTCTCATTGGAAGGTAATGAGAGTCAATATAATGTCTCCCTTCTGGAAACTATTTTGATGTTGACATGAAGGGAGATGCGATGCCAATAAGCTAAGGGATTCTTTAAATCTACTAGGTGAGGTTAGGGAGGTTTGGGGAAATTTACATGGATGAAATCAAAATGTATGAAGACTCAATACTTGTGGTGGGGTATGTACAAAATGCGAAAGTGGTACGCAACCGTTCAACTAGGTCAGTGTCGGAGGGACAACCAAGGACATGGGATAAGTTGTGCTAAATGAGATGTTACCCATTATTTTTGTACATCCCTATATTTGTGTGATATAAAATATCACAATTGCCTTCATAGGGGTCAGTGTATTGAGTTCACACAGAGAAAGAGAGAAGAACTTTCTGAGAGAAGAAGTTGCATTTTTCCTTTGTAAAAACCCTATAAAAGAGTTCCGCGAGGGTTGCTATATATAGGCGAGTGCGAAAGATACTGATTCTAGAGTAGGTTTCACCATAGCTAGGTTAGGATGTTGGAGGTTTCTATCTATAGGCGGTGTAGGAATGTCTTGCGTGGGAAAATGAGTGTTTTCTCGAGATCTTCTGAAGGAGAAACTTCCATGGTGAGGTGGCATCTGAGATGGTTTTGGATCTTACTCACTTTCATGATTTAGGATCATCCTAACCTCCTCATCTTATCCTCTTCAACCTTATAAAGGAGAGGAGCTCTCATGGAGAAAGTTAACTTTTGGAGCTTAGATTGGGCAAAGTTGGATTTGGCTTGGAATTATCGGCTTGGTTGGAGTGTCTTTGAGTTTTTCCTTTGTCAAGATAGATTGTGAATAGTATCAAATATATGCTCGGGGTGGTCTTAGGTGCTGGAGTGTGAGCGGGGGAATGATTCAGAAGGGACCTTAGGCAGCCAGGCCATGGTTGTAATCTCTCTCACATTTAATATGATCACGATGTAGGTTCTTTCCTATAAAAGCTTGTTGTGTTTATTGTATGATTCCTTGATCACATACATAGGTTTATATTGAGTTTATGCTATTACTATATCACTTTGGTTAGTTTGTGTTCTCTTTCGCAGGGTTTCATCATTGTATGAGTGTTGGAATGGAGCTAGGATGGTGATGGTGAGAGGAGCGACATTTAAACGGTATCTTGTCCTCTTTAGTTAATCAAATTCAATATCTAAAACTTAAGGAAGCGTCATGTTCTGGTGTGTTATGTTCTAGATCTATGTGGATCCTAGGGAACCAGTTTGTGTCTGCACTTAAAGATTTGTCCGATAACAAAATTAGCGACTCCAATGGGGAACTGATTGTTTCCCTGGTTATTCTAGTTTCCCTTGCTTGGATTGCCTATTTTAGGACTACGGAGTGCATGGGACATCCAAGCTCGGACTCTCACGGATCCTATAAGTTCATATGTTCATGTCCTTTTTCAAAATTTTCTTTGATTATGGACATTCTCACACTGTACCTCACTATGTCTTGCGAGAATCATTGATGTTCGCCCTGCTAGTAGATCCAATACCAAGCTTCTCGCACCCTACCAGTGTCCTGGCCGAGAATACCCACAATTCTTTCACCCTACTAGTGTCTAGCCTATGAGAGCCACAATTATCTGCCCCTACTAGTGTCTAGCTGCTTGAGAATACCCACAAATTCTGCTTTTCATGCTAGAAATTTTGTGAATTTGTTTGTAAACTTTTTTTGGATTAGATTGTCATCTTTTGATGCCCAGTTTTGCTTTGATCAGCTAGTTGAGACTTTTAGACCTATATTGATGCGATTTCAGTGCATGACATTCTTTTGAGTTGCTTTTTAGCCATCTTTGCTTTGTTTGGGGTTGAAGGATTAGTCTCTTGCTTTACAGTTGTAGCAATTTACAAAGCGTATGTTCTCTTTAAATTGTATAGGGAAGATCCAGTTTCTTGCGTTGATTTTGAAAGAAACTTTTGGTTTCGGGTTTCAGCTGTTTCAGAAAGAGTTCGTGTGCTTTAGTGAAATTTTTTTGAAACAAAAGGATTTAATTTCTTCTTTATATTAGATTGGGGACATCCTTGCATTTGAAGTAGCGAATTGCATGATTCTTGGCATTGGTATTACAAATACCTTTCTCTCATTTCTTGAGAATCTTGATATTGATGAGTTTTAAGATTTTTGGGACATTGTGCATATAGGAATGATAAAAGTTCTCTCCTTCTCGTAGCATAACTTTCAAAATGAAAAATTGCATCTTCATCTCATTGCATAACTTTCGAAAATTCGATTGAAACACCATATTGTCACGCCATTTTCCTTTTGAGTAACAACAACCATAAAATCAAGGACTGTATAAAAATTGATTAGACATTTTTTGTATTTTATGGTAAGAAAACCCAAATTAGATTAGTTGTGGGGCTTTGGAATAGATTAACTGAAAGATAACTTTCAAAGTTGCAAATAAACATAGAATCTTAAGTTGAGGTGGTTAAATCCACTTATTACATTTTGTCTTAGGAATCCTTCTAACACAAGGGTCAATCACGAGGTCGCATTGAGACTAAACAGAGTTACTCACCACAACTTTGTCGGTCTTGGTGTAGAGATTATGTGTATTATGGGGGTTTAGCAGGAGGGTATACCCACAATGATGAGTGGGAAGCCTTTCAAGTTGATTTTAGGCTAGATACCCTGCCCTTGCATGTAAATCAGACTGTCGATTGTTTCCCTAGGCATCATTGTAATGATTGGTAACTTTAGTGCCCTATCTCTCTAGGTTCTTTACAGAAATTGTTGTGGAGAGGGCCAGAGTCTTCGTAATTTTTGGAATCGGCGTTGGCCAAACTCACTCGAACTCCTTACAGTTAATATACCCCACAATTATGTGTGGGAGCTTTTACCAGGGTGTAAGTCTGACTAAGTTCATCAGCGTAACTTTTCCACCAGCTCTATCTCATCCCCTTCTTACATTGTTCAGCGGCGTTGGATTTCATCACCAACTAGTGCATGCTTATTATAGAAGGTTTTGTTTGCTTGTTGTTTCTTCTAGATTTTTTTAGCATGTGCTGTTTTTTTTTTCCCTAGAAGAATCTGGGTTGGATTTATTTAATGAAATGGAGTTCTTGGAATGACCAATGGGAACCCATTCTCTAGGAACCTTTTGTTTTTTCCTTCTTATGGAAACATTGGGTTCCCCTCAAGTCCACCACTTTGAGCTTTCCGGGTCTCACTATTGGATTATCGGTATGGTTGTTTTCCACTCAGGTAATCCCGAATGCAGTTAGTGCTTCAGTCACAAGCACTTCCCCCAAAGGAAACATCAACCTCATTTTGATCCTTCTTCTTCTTCACCCACCCGATGGAGTCTTCTTAAGCCTTCTTCTCTTGCAATGTTGCCTTAGGTTTCATCTTCTTTGTCAGGTGAAAGTTCTGAAGCTAGTAGCCAATGTGAATAAGAAGAAGAAGAAAGAAAAGGTGAGAAAGAAGACAGATAAACAGTCAAAAACTCCACCAACTGTCAAACATGTTGGAAAACAACGATTCATTGGTAATGCTGGGAGTGTTGATGTTTCAAGATCACCCAAACAACTCGTAAAAATAGGTACCCTTGCAGGCTTTGTAGGGTAGCCATATGTAGGATTTCCCTGATCTATCCAAGGTTATAGAAGTATGGTCTACACACCCTGACCAACCCATGTCATCAGCCTCTGAGCAACATGCCCGATGACCTTCAACTAGTCGCGATACCGTTGGAAAGAAGAAAAATAGAGTCAAGTCCCCATGCATGTTATGCAAAGCGAGTCATCTAACTCACCTTTGCCCTTGTATGGTAGAAGCCTCTAAATTACTGGAAAGCATGACTGTTTCACAATCTCAGCTTGCGGTTTGCCCTACGAAATAAAACTTTCTCTCAACCCTCCAATAATTCATGGAATGATCACTCTGGTCCCTTCACGGTCAATCCAGTTGATCATGTCGTCAATCTATTCACGTCCTTAGTAGAACCATTTGACAAAGTGGTTGATTCGATACCTTCCTCCAGTCAATCCAACTCTCCCCTCAGAAAGTGATGAAACTAAAGTGGTCGATCCGATCCATCCTCGGTCGATCCACTCTCTCGTTAGAGTGCCACTTAAGTGGTCGATCCTTTTCCATCTGTCGACCCCATTCTCTCCTTGGAAAATAAAACCCAAGTAGTCGATCTGATCTTGTCATGAGTCGATCCTACTCTCCCGCTTAGAGAGTAAAGCCGATACTTCCCGTTTTCTCATTGATACAAAATCTCGTCTTTGAGGGGTATTCCTCCTTCTCCCGTGGGAACCCTCAAATATTAGAGACCATCCATTTTGATTTTGGTGTACTAACTGGACCTCATCTCCCTCTCCGCATTCCTTTCCATATTACAGGTACAGGTTTTTTGAGTGAGGAGCGTTCCTCAGCCTGCTGATATAGCAAGAAGGTGCATCCGTTAATATTTTTTCCTCTTTTTCTTGGCAAGCTTTGGGTTGTCCTCCACACTTATGTCTGGGATTCTGAGAATCACATTAGCTTTTAATGAAGAACTAGTCAACCTTTAGGGACCATCCCTTAGTTTCTTGCTTAACTTTGGGAGGAAAACTATCTTCATTGATGTCATGGTAGTCCAAGACCCTTGGATTTTTCTTTACTCAGCAGGCAAGATTATGTCTATGCCATGAAGGCTATTTTCTCCACTCTTTTTAAAATTGTGATATCTTTCCCTCCCGATGGAAAATTGTGACTGTTGATCAACTTTCATTCGGTATTGTTGGATTGACTCCTAAATGGTCTTATATGCGGATGGTATAAGCCCGCCCTTAGGTCAATTATGTGGTGTTGTATACCTGGTTTTCAACTTATAATGACTTAGATCTAGTAGTTGACATGAGTATCTCTTCGATAGGGTCATTAGAGCATGATCTCTTTACTCTTTTCGCGACCCTCGACATGGTGTCCTTCAGTGTGTTTCTTCCTTCTAGTGAAGACCTCTTGGAAGCCATGACGAGTTTTTCCTTTAACATGGTGTCATTCCAGACATTGTCCTCTTGAATCCATGATCAAGAAGAGAGTTCAAGAAGGATAGTTTTTTGCGTTTCTATAGAAACCTCGTTAAAAAATGAAGCGGAGGTTCGAGGATGGCACTTTTGCATCTACAGCAGAGGAAACTTCATTAAAAAATGAAATAGAGATCTTTGAGCATGGTTTTTGATTTCAATCTTGTTAAAAATGAAACCTTGTTTAAAAAATGAAACATAGGTTATGAGCATAGTTCTTGTTTTTTTTTTTTTTTTTTTTTTTTTATTTTATTTTTTTTCCCTCTCTATTTGAGTCAAGTCCCTTACGTTTAGTATTTGAAGCTTCATTTCATTCTCCTTTGCGGTTGGATGAAGCGAAGATCTTAGGGGCATTTGCCTCGACCTCTGGACTTCATGCTGAAGTTGAGATGCTAGCTTCTTAATTTGGGGGCTAAGTACCAACCATGGGAATTTGTGGATAATGCATTGGGAAGTCAAGCATAGTTTTCTATGGTTCAAACTTGTGTAAAAATGGAACCACCTGCCTCAAGCATAGGTTTGTTTTGGTTTTAAGCTTGTGTAAAAATAATCTATCCCAAGCATAGTTTCCTCTAGTTCAAGCTTGTGTAAGAATGGGGAAACCGGTCCAAACATGGTTTTTTTTTTAATCTTGTGTAAAAATTAAAAATCTATCCCAAGCATAGTTTTTTTTTTTTAAAATAGCGTAAAAGTAGAAAACAATCCAGGCTTAGTCTTTGTTCTTTCTCGTACTCATTAAATACATGAGAATAAGTTACCAATCTTAGTCTTTGTTCTTTCTCATGCACAAGTAAAATGCATTGAGAATGCAACCAGGTATACTTTTATCACTTTTGGACTCATAAAGGTTATAAAAAAAAGGAACCACGGATCACCTTTAAGTTCTTTTCCAAACTCTCTAAACATGAACCAGTTGCCGAGAGATCTTGTTCTTTTCAGCTCATAAAGTATTTGAAGAAAACGTTAGGTGAGAGATAGTTTATCACTTTTTCAGTCTCGTCCAGACTACATTCTGAAAAAGTGAACTGGGAGAGTTCTCTTTAAAGTGTTTTTTGAGACTCTCTAAATGTAGAAAAACCCATAGGATTTTCTTTCTTTGGACTACGTTAAACAAAACATGAAAGCCCGCCATGGGGACAAGACCCTCCTTCTTAGGGTTTTTTTAAATATACTTTGAGGGACTCGTCTGAGGATGAGCTTAATTGACAAAGCATATGTTATCCTCCTCAAGCTGTATTAAAAATAAAGAGGTGCTCACGAAGTGGTGGGGGAAAAAGTGGGGAAGAAATGTATCTAAACTTGTGATACGTGGAAGATTCACTTTTGAACATGACACCCTTTCCTTTCATGGCAATGTCTAGGTTGGAAAATCCCGGCAATCCTGATTATACTCCTTTATAATATTACAAAATTGATGCATGATCCCTATTGTTGAGTCCGGTGTTTCCAAGACAATTGTCATTAATGCGTCAATATGTTCAAAGAGAATTTCAACCGAAAAACCTTCTATTCGTTGTCCATTTTTCACGGTCCTTAAATCCTTTTATTGCATCGGCCATCCCCAAGTTAGTCTTGAATCACTTGTTACTCTGATCTACATCAAAATCTTGTTACTTGTTACGTGTGATTGATGGGGTATACATTAAAAGGCAACTATTGTGACGAGTCTTTTTCTTGTCGACTTCAACTCATTAGCCGGGAATTAGACTTAGAAACTATGAGTAGTACCTTGGAACTTGCATGCCTCAATGGAAATTTTCCCTCGCTTTCGACAATGGGTTTTTTTCATCTCATTGACCCTCACGATGGGAGATTACGTCCGAGTGTTAGAGCAACTCAGTAAATTTGGTGGATTGGATTGTACTAGTGTACCTTGAGGAGTCATTGACATTATTGGTGATTTACCTCGCGCGGTAATGGTATACACTAATGACCGATGTCAGAGTGGTTTCTACAATGTTAGAGCTTCAACATGTATTCCACATAGTTAGATTTGTGTACTATAAGAATTGGTGGAGGCAGACCACTGGATCTTTACGATAGGTGGGTTACCTTTGAGTATATTCATTTTATCTTGTTGCCGCAGTCTTACACATTGTATGTCACCAAATGGCTATGTTCAAATTTGAAACTTTAACATAGATCCATAGTGTATGTTTGAGTAGCTATGTTTAGAGTTGAATCATATTGGCATGGATCCATGATGTATGTTTGGTAGCCATGACACATGCCCACTTGACATGGATCTTTGCAAGTCGACATTTATGCTTTGATTCATTTATATTCTAAGTATGGGAATGCCTACCTCGGTGATGATATATTATTATACTTTGGCATATTTCCTTGTTTGTTGGCCGAGGTTCCCGACCATGTTCTTATTCCCATCACACACTCGAAAAAGTATTTCTGCTATCACTCTTTTCTAACTTCTTACTTTGGGGGGATCTCTATTACCCATTATTTTAGTCATCCCTATGAACATTAATGAAGTAAACCCTACTCATTTCCTTGAGGAGGGTCGATTGGCACGAGTTCTGAAGAAAGAAGAGGTAAGAACTTTCTGAGAAAATAAGTTGCATTTTCCTTTGTAAAAACCCTATAAAAAGAGGATTCGTGGGGAGTTTCTATATAAAGGGAGTCGCGAGAATGCCCACGTTCTAAAATTAGGTTGCCTCCCTGCTTCCGATTCTTGAGAGGTTAAGTAGAGTTGCTTTATAGGGGGTGCGTAAATTCTTGTACATGGGAAAAATGAGTGTTTTTCTCGAATCTTCCTAGAAGGAGAAGCTTCCATGGTAGAGTGGCATCCGAATGGTTTGGATCTTACTTTCTTTCATGATTTAGTGGGATCATCCTAACTGCATATCCTCTTCAACTTATAAAAAGGAGAGGAGCTTTCATGGAGAAAGTTAGCTTTTGGAGCTTAGCTTGGGCTCAAGTTGGATTTGGCTTGGAATTATCAGCTTGGTTGGGTGTCTTTGAGTTTTACTTTGTCAAGATAGATTGTAAAGATAGTATTGTATATCTATGCTTTGAGAATTCTTGGAGTGGAAGTGTGTAGGGAACAAAGGAAAGTTAGGAAGGGACCTTATGACATAAAGACCATGGTTGTAATCTCTCTTTCACATTTAATACGTGCAGTAATATAGTTCTTTCCTATAAATCTTATTTGTGTTTTATTGTATGATTCCTTGATCACATACATAGGTTTATATTGAGTTTATGCCTAACACTATACTTTGTGTTGTTTTGTAGGTTCATCATTGTATGAGTGTTGGAATGGAGCTAGGATGGTGATGGCGAAAGGAAGCGACATTTAAATGGTATATCACCCATCCCTCTTTAGTTAGTAAATTCAATATATCTAAAAATTAAGGAAAGCGTCAATGCAGTGTGTTTTGTTCTAGATCCGAGGTGGATCTAGGGAGATCAGTTAATTATCCGCACCCTCTTTTGGTTGTCGAATGTAATGAGGACAAAGTGAACAAACTTCAGGAGAGGCAGTCTAAGTGGCACATGGGATACTCAGAGTATATGGGTGATGTCAGCAGGGTAGATGATAAGGAGTGCACCAACCAAAGAAATGGTATGTCACCCATCCCTCTTTAGTTAGTAAATTCAATATCTAAAACTTAAGGAAAGCGTCATGTTCTGGTGTGTTTTGTTCTAGATCCAGGTGGATCTAGGGAGATCAGTTAGTGTCCGCACCTACTGATTTGTCCGATAACAGCAGGACAAAGTGAACAAACTCAGAGGGCAGAGATAAGTGGCCTGTGGGATACTCAGAGTATATGGACGATGTCAACAGGGGTAGATGATAAGGAGTGCCCCAACCAAGGGCAACATGGGTTGCGTTTGCCAAAAAGGGAAGAAGGTCACCAAAGGTGATGACAAAACGATATGTAAATGTTGGAAACAAAGGCTTTTTACAATTTACCAAATAAATAAAGAATAATTTTGGATGAGTGTACAAATACAGAAACAAGTGCCCCAATGTAATGTGGTTGGGCTGGTTAGGGCGCAATTTGCTTGGAGAACTGGTGGAGGGTGGGGGCCCGATGGGTGGGGTTCTGTATGAGGTAGATGAAATGGAGGGAAATTAGCAGATGGGAAAATTGATTGTGGATGAAATGGAGGGTTAATGATACTATGGAGGTGCAGTCAAAATAGAACCTTGAAGAGATAATCTGGGAGTCCATTGGAAAAGCTAGCAAAATGAGGAGAAGGAGTATGTGGTTGATTCACAACATGATGTAATACTATCGAGACTCCCATCCCTAAAGAGTTTGAAAAACAACATGAGTGTCAAAGTGCCAAAGGGTGCTATGAATGGGACAACTCATGTGGGGGAGAGTGCTACCGGGTGACAGTACCTAAAATGCAATGGAGGTGTCGGTATCGCAGAGCTGAAGATGGGGATCCTAGAGGCAAATTTCAGAGGGTGTGACTGGAGATGGAATTGAGATTCAAAGGGAATGATTACATGCTAGTGTTGATTATATACTTGAAGGGGTTGTGTTGATGTATGATGACAAAGTACCTGCACACATGAAAACCAAATACCCGACGTAAACAATATCTGAAGAGAATCAAACATACAAGCATTTATTTGATAATTTTGAACATGAGCATGCGTACCTGGACGGGGTATGAAAAAATGGCACCCCGGGGGTTAAGGATAAAAAATGGCCCAGGGACTGTCTTGATGTAGATGACAGGATGATGATCCCGTGGCTGAAGACAGATCGAAAAACAGACACCCGGAGCTCCCGAAATGGTGTTTGGAAGTTTGGCGGAAAGGCTTATATATAGTTGTAGGGCCCACATTGCCACCTCATTTGTACTTGTTGTTAGAGTGACTGGATGAGAAGTATTTAGAGGAGATTTGGAGATTCTGGGAGAATGAGGCAGCCGATTCAGGACCAACGAGCTTCAAGTTAGTAGTCTTGTCGTCTTGCATAGAAGTAGGTTTTCAATTTGTGGGAAGGGCCTATACGGAGGGCCATACAGGGGTTTTTATGGGTGTGGCCCCCCCAGTGCGCGGGCGATCCAGAAATATGCACACACGGGTGTGCGCATGTTATCTGGATAGCCACACATGGATGTGCTCGTAGGGGGGACAAAGGCACGCATGGTATGTGTGCTTGTTTGCTACACAGTTGCGCATGGGTGCACAACTGTGTATTGGATAGGCGCGCTATGATGTGCGCCTGTGTTCGTGACCGTGGTGCATGGAGGCGCCCCTATAGGGTGAACATGCACGCATGCATGTGCGCCTATGGGATGGACAGGTATGCATGAGTGCATGCCTGTGGGGTGGACAGACGTGCATGAATGCATGCTTGTGGGGTGAACATGTGTGCATATGTGCACGCCTGTGGGTTAAACAACCATGCATTGGGGACAAGGCTGATGGGTGCAAAAATTATCTTTTTTGGAGATTTTAATGTGTTTTATGGTCAATATGGATGACCTAGGACTATATTATGTGGTTGCAGGTGATCATTTGCACGATGTTGGTCCATTGGCGAGAGTGGGACCGGTCACAGCTGAGGGATGCCATGGCTATTGAGGAGACAAGGGTTTGTGCCACTTTGGCAGCCTGTGGGCTGCTGAAGTTCTTTGAGTGCCCGTTGATACAAGTGTAGGAGTATCTTCTGCAGTTTCTGATTCGGATGTGGAGTCCAGATCTGCATTGCTTTATTGTGCGGGGAGAGTAGATTGCCTTCATTGCGGTGGAGGATGTATACTTTCTGACTGGTCTCCCTTTTCGAGGAACACCCCTACCGGTGGAGCCTATGTTACCTTCGAATGTGCAGTTAGCTACCTTGGGCTGGAGATATTGCTTAAGGGAGAAATTCATGTCAAGCTCCATAGTGAGTATCGGGGCGATGGATTCTTTAGCTCATCACTGTGTAGCAATGATGATTGTGAGGGTATATGGGTCCCTCGTGACTCAGCGGATCAGTGGTGGTCAGTTGAGGGTTATGGGGAGGGCACTGGCCAGAGATAATTTTGCCTGGGGTTTGATGTTGCATGCTAGGATGGTAGGGCAGCTGGACAGATGTCGGACTGCAGACTCGGGGGAATTTGCCTTTGGGTCCATCGTGGTGGCCTTGTTTTTGGAGAGGGTGCCGATGTTGCGCCCTAGAGTTTTATTGGGTGCACCTGGTGCGTGAGAGCCACGACTGAGGTAGTGGTCGACGATTTTGATTTTCCATGGTGGTGGTGAGGGCAACCATTTTTTCATGGCTGAGGTAGCACAGGTGTGGTGGCAGATTCCGCAGATCATATTGCAATATCCATACTATGGTGTTGACTTTCGGGGTGATCCAGATACGGTGTTACCTCCAGGGGAGGTGTTTGATCACCGAGGTATGTTTGTGATTTTGATATGTTGATTTTTAAGATAGCATGACATGTGTATTGTGTATAGATGTTGATACTATCGTTTGGTTGTTTTTATGTGTAGATGTGGGACCTTGTGGGTGTGAGGTTGAGCTGATGAGAGCGTCGGCTTGGTAGGAGCCAAGGAGACTGTCGCAGGGAGGACTGTGGGCAGGAGAGAGATGTTGGCGCGAGGATGCTGAGGTGAGACCAACCGGTGATGAGAGAGTGGTTAGGAGACGTAGTTTGATGACCCTGGTGCCAGGCCATCGTATGCTCCTCCGACAGAGGACGGGGGAGATTTTGAGGATATTCACCGCCACTTGGAGGCAGTGCTACAGGG
>SNQJ01S0142243.1:0-17037 GCA_010110895.2 Picea sitchensis
ACTAAAATTAAACCATATGTAAGTCACTTCCGTGTATTTGGCAGTATAGCATGGGCTCACATTCCTGATGAGAAAAGGAAAGCATTGCAGCCTAAAAGTGAGAAGTGTGTATTTGTTGGTTATTCTGAAGATGTCAAAGGTTACAGACTTCTTCAACCACATTGTAATGAAATTATTATTAGAAGAGATGTTAAATTTGATGAAAATATCTTGGCCTGCGAGCCTAATTCGACAATTGTGCCTTCTTCGATCTACGAGCCATCTTCGGTGTTTGTGGCTTCTTCTGTTCCTATTCTGGTTTCTTCTTCAGACGATGACAGTGAGGATGAAAATCCATCTCTGCCTGCTCACCTTCCTCCAGATGAGTCCTTTGAACCTGAACCAACACCAGTTCCACCACTTCCTAGATGGGTCCGTTCAACATGAGAAGAAACTAGTGATCTTGTCGGTGAACCTTCAGATCAACGTCAAACACATTTATAGTTTCAATGAGCATCTTCTCTTTTGGCTCAATTTTTAGAGACTCATGATCCAAAGACATTTGCAGAAGCTTCAGGTCATCCATATTGGGATACAACAATGAATGAAGAGTATCGTTCTTTAATGGCAAACGATAATTGGGATCTTGTACCTCTTCCAAAAGGAAGAAAACTTATCAGATGTAAATGGGTATACAGAACTAAGTATGCATCATATGGAAGTGTTGAAAGACACAAAGCTTGGTTAGTTTCCAAAGGATTTTCCCAAGTTGAAGGAATTAATTATAATGAAACCTTTGCCCATGTAGCCAAAATGAATTCCATCCGCCTTTTTTCTGCCCTTGCCGCCTCACATAAATGGGAGGTCCATCAGATGGATGTTAAATCCGCTGTCTTGCATGGATATTTGAAAGAACAAATCTACATGGAACAACCTTCTAGCTATGTCCAGAATGACTCTAGCCTTGTTT
Source organism: Picea sitchensis (assembly GCA_010110895.2). Lineage (NCBI taxonomy): Eukaryota > Viridiplantae > Streptophyta > Pinopsida > Pinales > Pinaceae > Picea > Picea sitchensis. Next base: position 950 of record SNQJ01S0142243.1, read on the forward strand.
GCCACCTTAAGAAATCTCTTTACGGTATTAAGCAAGCTCCCCGAGCTTGGTATGCCAAAATGGACAACTTTCTTATTAACAACAGATTCTTTAGATGCCATTCTGATCCTAATGTCTATACCAAGAAAGTAGGAAGCCATCTCATAATCCTTGTCCTATGTTGATGACCTTATTCTTACTGGTAGTGACTCAAAAATTTTACACCTTGTGAAAACCGACCTTAAGAAGAAATTTTAAATGACAGACTTAGGCTTTTTGCACTATTTTCTTGGCCTCCAAGTTTTTCCAACCAATGAAGGAATTTTTCTTTCCCAGTCTAAGTATGCTTGTGACCTTCTTCGTCGCTTTCACATGGATGATTGTAAACCATCCCCTTATCCCTTCCAGTCTGGAGTCAAGCTTATTGCCACCTATACTTCTCCTGAAGTTGATGCCACCCTTTACCACCAGTTAGTTGGTAGCCTCTTATACTTGAATCATACTCGTCCTGATCTTTCCTTTGTTGTTGGTCTTGTTTCCCAGTATATGCAAACACCCCATGAAGGCCATTGGAAATCATCTAAAATGATACTTCACTATGTCCATGGTACAATTCAGTTTAGGATACATTATAGTTCAGGGGGGACTCCTTTATTGGTTGGTTTCACTGATTCAGATTGGGTTGGCGACCCTGATGATCGGAAGTCTACTGCATGTTATGTTTTCAGCCTTGGTTAAGGACCTGTCACTTGGGCCTATAAGAAACAACATGCTATTGCACTTTCTTTAGTAGAAGCAGAGTACCGAGCAACGATAAATGAAAGTTAAGAAGCCTTGTGGCTTCGACAGATCCTTTCAGAGTTTGGACTTGAGAAACAACATCCAACCAGCCTTTGGTGCGACAATCACAGTGCCATCAAGCTTGCCAAAGACCCATTTCAACATCAACACAACAAGCACATTGAGCTACACATGAACTTCATCAGAAATCTCATTCATAATCAAGTTATTGAAGTACTCTTTTTCCCTACAGAAGATCAAGTTGTAGACATTTTCACAAAGTCTCTTACAGAAGCAAAGTTTTCCAAACTTCGATCTATTTTAGGATTCCATGAAGTTTTCATTAAGGGGGGATAGGCTCTAATGCCTCCTTCCTTCTCCTATTGTGTCAACATTGTAAATCCTTCAATCCTATCCCAAGTTGTTCTTAAGGGGGTATGTTAGGATATTTAAACACTTAGGAGTTAGTTAAGATCTATTGTCTGTCCACCTCCTTCCAGGGCTCCAGTGCATCTGGTCAAGAATATTCATGCTGGGACTCTCAGGACTCGTAGCTATGAATAGAATTTAGTACATGCCAATGCATCTCAGAAATGAAAGAATTAATTCATGGTTGGAATACACCAGCAATCACTACATCCAGCCAACAATGGCTTCTCTCCCAACAATTCTTTTTTCCTTTCCCAACCAAGACCAAGGATGAATGAGAAACAATGAATGAAAGTGTGAAAGTGTGTATGGAGAATAACCCCCAAACAACCCATAATATGAGTTTATATATTTGCTTGCAAATAAAGAACCACATGGCCTTCCCCAGGAAGCTCATGTAACCACTTCTCTCCATTAAAAAAATTATGGGTAAATAAAATATGATAAAATGACTTAGCCCCTTAAGCCCCCTCTCTTGTGGAATCATATCCCCCTATAATTCTTGTCCTTGTCCTTCTAGCAGTCAATGATTTATTTTATTATTAAAAATGATCAAGACATTACATTTCCTAGGCACATTGGCCTCTTTAATTGTTTGGGCACTTAAACCTTTCATCAAATAAAAAAAATACGTTATTTAATATGGGGAATCAAACTGGGGTATTACATTTCCCTCCCCCTTATTTTGGCACTGTCCTAAGTATATATACAAAACAAAAATAAAAATTTCAAAATTTATTCAAAAAGTTGCGAGTACTCTGTCCGCATGGCATCTTCATGATCCCAAGTAGCATCTTTAGGACCATAGCAGGTCCACTGAACTTTTATCATCTCTATAATTCGATTTTGAAGAATTTTGACTTTTCTGTCCAATATGTGCACTGGCTGGTCCAGAAAGTCTCCCTCTGGCTCTCCCCGAATCAAATGGCAATCAATAACATGGTTATGATCATGTACATACTTTTTCAGCGAAGAGACATGAAATACATTATGCACATTCATGGAAGCAATCAATGCACGCATGTATGCAACTGCTCCTATTCTGTCCAAGATCTCAAATGGACCACAAAATCTGGTTGCTAGCTTTGTACAACTGCCCAAATTTAATGAGCTCTTCTTGGGATTCACTTTTAAAATAACATGCTCCCCAACTTTAAATTCTCTATTTGTCCCGTTCTTATTTGAATAAATTTTATGTCTATCTTGAGCTGCCTTTATATTCTGCTTAATTCTAACCATCTGGTCTTCCATATCCTTAAGCAATTATGGCCCAAGTACTACTCTGTCTATTGGGTTGTCCCAACTCACTGGAGTGTTGCATTTCCTACCATACAAAGCTTCAAATGGGCTCATATTTAATGAATCTTGACACCCATTATTATAGGTGAATTCAACCAAATGCAAATAATCTTCCCACTTATATGGTTTATCCATCTCATACATTCTCAACATGTCTTCAATCACTTGGTTGACTCTCTCTATCTTCCCATTTGACTGTGGATGGTATGCTGTGCTAAAATTCAGATTTGTACCAAATCCTTTAAATAAGCCCCTCCAAAAATTTGAAGTAAACTTTGTATCTCTATCTAAGACAATTGCCTTAGGTATCCCATGCAACCTGGCAATTTCCTTCATGCAAATTTCTGCAATATTAGCTTCTATACGAGTCATCTTAACAGGAACAAAATGAACAACCTTTGTCAATTTATCCACAATTACCATTATGGAATCATGTTGCCTTGCTGTCTTGGGCAATTTGGTTATAAAATCAATGGTTACCACTACTTCCCATTTCTTCTCTGGAATTGGCAATGGTTGAAGCAAACACGCTGGGTGTCTATGCTCAACTTTTACTCTCTAACATTCCATACATCTGGCAATGTAATCAACAACATCATTCTTCATTCTTGGCCAAAAGAATTGGCTTCTTACTGCTGCAATTGTTTTTTGGTAACCAAGATGTCTAACATATGGAACATTATGCATTTCTTTTAATACCAAATTCCTAAGTTCTCTGGAACTAGGACCATAAATTCTATTCTTATGCATAAGTAATCCATCTTCTTTCATCTCATATTCTTTAATTTTCTTGCTATAAAATTCTTTTTCCTGTAGTTAATGATGATCTGTAACAACACCATCTAAAATTATGCTCTTTAATTCTGACTGATGCATACCAACAGATGTAGCATGCATAAGGTGTACTCTTATACTGAGTGCATTGATAACTTTATTTTCTTTTCCCTTGATATGCTTGATGTCAAAGTCATACTCACTTAAAAATTCCAGCCGTCTTGTTTGCCTATCATTCAAAGTTGGATGTTCAAAAGGATATTTCAGACCACTATGGTACGTCCTTAATTCAAATATATTTCCCATGAGATATTGGCTCCACATCTTCAATGCATGAGCTATGACAACAATATCCAAATCATTTGTGGCATAATTCCTCTCATGTTCTTTAAGTTTTCTGGACTCATAACCAATGGCATGTCCAATCTGAGTGAGGACTCCACCAAGTCCTTCCTTGCATGCATATGTACATACCAAAAAATTCACATTTGGATCAACAATCTTTAAAATAGGTGCACTAGTAAGCAATTCTTTCAACAAATTAAAGTTCTCTTCACACTCTACTATCCATTCAAATCTATCTTTGAAAATATCTTTGCCCCTCTTAGTTAATCAAAGAGGTCCTAAATTCTGGCTAGAGGGTATTTGTTCTTTACCGTGGATTTATTCAACTATCTAAAGTCGATACACAACCTCAATGTTCCATCCTTCTTTTTGACAAAGAGTATTGGTGCTCCCCAAGGTGAAGCACTTGGGCGTATGTACCCTTTCCTCAACGATTCTTCTAGCTACATTTGTAATGCTTTCAATTAAGGTGTACTCATTCTATAAGGTGTTTTTGATACCGGGGCGTCTCCTGGTACTAAATCAATAGAGAAATATATCTCCGCCTTTGGTGGAAATCCTGGTATTTCTTGGAATACATATTCAAACTCTTGTAGTACCAAAAAATATTCAAGGCTCGACCCTTTTGTCTTTTCTGACTATTCCACATGAGATGCATACAATTGACATCCTTTCCTGAAACATTTCTTCAGCTGTAAGGCTGCAATATCCCTTATAGAAATGGGTCTTGGAATTCCTTTCACAATGCTTTGTTGTCCTTCTTCATCAAGACATGTAAAAGTCTTGTTATGACAATCTAGGACAACATGGTGCTGGTCCAACCAATCCATTCCAATTAGGATATGATAATATCCTAATGGGATGATATTCATATCAACTTTAGTACTCACTCCATTCATATTTATTGGACAACTTCTGACAGCCTCATTGATCCTTCTTTTGCTTCCGATGGCTAGCTGAATGAAACTTGACTTTTCAATCTTAATTTTCTCCAAATGTAATCTATCCACTATTTTAGGATCAACGTAACAACAACTTGCTCCTAAATCAATTGAAATAGAAACATACTAATTAGTGATCTTACCTTCCACTTCAATCATATTAGACTGGTACTCTGCTTGTCAATCTTCTAAGGCCGCATAAAGTCTTCCCAAGTCTTCTACTGTTGTAGCCTCTTGAATGTTGTGCATGGTCTTTTCTTTATCTCCTCTATGAGGGAAATCCTTGTATAGGTTATTTTATTTTCACCCACAACATTGGATTGGTGGTCTTCCTATTTTTCACAAGGAGTCTTCTTTCTTGGATTCATCCTTAGTAGACTGATCTTGTTGATTTTTATTAGGGTTGTTTCTATTGAAAGGAGGTTTGAATCCCTTCCTCCTCTAATCATATTTCTCCTTCTTCTTATCCTTCCAAGATTTCTGCATGGATTCTCTACCCTTTCCTTGCTCATATAGGTACTTAACCTTTTTGATGGTCTCTATCAAAGTCTTAGGCTCATCATAATGAATATTTTCTTTATAAAAGGATGGAAGTCCACTTAAAAACCTATGTGCCTTCACTTTTTCATATTTGATAAATCCTACATACTTCAACAATCCCAAGAACTTATTCTCATATTCTTCCATGGTCATGCTTCCCAGCCTGAGTTCAAAGAACTCTTGCATTTTCTTGTCATAAAAGTGCTCTGAAAGGTACTCCTTCTGAAAACATCACTTAAACTGCTTCCAAGTGATCATGCTCTCATTAATGTGCACTACTTGCTTAAGCTGATCCCACCACATAACATTTTTTCCATGTAAATGGTAAGTGGAAATTCTGGCTTCTAGGTTTGAGGAATAGTTATGCAATTGAAAATACCTCTTGATTCTAATAAGCCATGCTTCAACATCATCTTCCCTTTCTCTTTCACCATCAAAGGATAGTGGCTTAAGCTTCCTCAACTCTCCTTGCAAACTGTCGAATTCATGCCTTAATCTTTGGTGCCTAACATGAGACACTCTTGGACTGCTTATGGAGTCTTCAGATGCATAAAATTTCCTTTCTAAGTATGGTGGTGAGTGATGTCTATGAGTTCTTCTATTACTTCTTGAATGACCAACTCTTCTATAGTTATCTCTTCTTTCATGATATCGTTCTTCTTCCTCCTGCCTTAAGTCTGATCCATTCTTTGCCTATGCAACTAATTTAGGCTTTGCATCACTTGAGAATTTATATTATTTTGTTCTCTCATCAACCTCTCATTGTCTTCTTTGTAACTCTGCACTTTTATTTTCAAGCTTCTCACAACTCTATTAATGTTTCTTGTTCCCCTGTGCTCATGTGCCCATTTGATTCTGTCTCTGCATTACCAACACTGATATTTTGACCTTTTTCTTCTTTATCGTGACTGAAGGCTCCCTCTCCTTTATTTTTTGAATATTCATTATTATCTTGAACTGCTATGGTTATACTCCCCAATTATGCAAAACGTGTAAGCAAGCATTTGTTAGAATTATGCATCTTATAATTTTTTTGTCAAACAATGCTATAAGTCCTTTTTCTTCTTAATTCATGAAGAAATATATCATCACTCCCCAAATTATAACAATTCAATGTTATTCTACTTTAAATCAAATTTCCAATGACTATACTCATGCCTTTTTTCGATCTCTGAGCTGAAAGTTATGGCTTCCCGAAAAAGCCATTTTCACCCTTTTTTATGCATTTTCTCCACTGGTGCAATTTTATTGAACTGCCAACTTCTGTCAACTATAGAAGAAAATATATCAGGAACTAGAGAAACTTTTTTACAAGACATAGTTAACATAATTGACAAGGAATTCATAACAACTCTCCTATTTTTAAGTTGATACACCAATAAAAAACTACAACATTATGGAATCTACAACTTTGTCCTTTTTCACCCATTTTTCCAGACTTGGAATTTTTAGCAAAACTGACTATCTCACAATATGCACACTTTTGCAAAACTTTCACTAAACCAAAGTTGTTTGCATCAATGGGTATATAAAATTTTTAGTGAACATTTTTTTTAGTTTTTTCATCTAGGGTCACTTTTTCTCTGAAAATCTCAAAAATCCCCAAAAAGTGGCCAAGAATAATGGCTATTTGCGTGTCTTCTTTCTGGACTCTCTCCAAGAGTTTCAACTTAATTTGGACCTTTTCCAATGATCTGGACCCAAATATTTAAAAACCACTATTTTTCATTTTATGACCGATCCAAGCAGAATTGGACAATGGACCTCTCTGAAACATTTGTAGATCTCTCTTTGGAAAAAACCCATAAGTGATTCAGATTTAGGAGTGGAACGAATTGATTAAGAAACCGGATACAATAAATACAAAGATACGAAGAGCAACATAGATATACAGTGAACAATATCTTCTATTGAATAAATGAAATATGCTGAAACTGTAAAACTGCAGAACTAAAACACTTGCTCGAATGGTGGTAGCTATCTCTGAGAAGAGATGTGGCTACTATGCGCATTCATCTAAGAAGAATGATTATAATGAGGCTCCATAGGCATTTTTAACATTAATCATGAATGCCAAAACCCTAGACATCCAAAAACCTAACCCTAGGAGTGAAACACCAAAATTTATGTGGGCCCCTATGGGTAAGTTGGTACCTCAACTTCTCAGGGTCATACCTTTTGGATACGACCTCCATTTTAGGCGTGTGATAGCCCATTGGAAAGATATTTTTAAGAAATAGACATTACGTCGTCAAACTCCAACACAATCTACAGTTTGACTGTGGCGAGCCAAAAAAACACTGTTTAGGGCCCCAAAATGGCCCTAGAAGTACAAAAAGATGTGCTACCATGAAAACATACAAAATAATATAGTTGGATTAGATGGGAGGCCACTGGTATCCACCTGGAAGATGTGTAGGGATTCATACAACCTGGTCTATGAAATGACCTTCCCGCTTTGTCAAAGAAAACGAACTTCCCAGTCTGTGAAATGACCTTACTACATTGCTTAGCAGAGATTAAAGAAATAACGCTAGGTGACACTACCTCTGGTATCCTGTACAGTTGTCTACCCAACGTAATAATAACGCTGCGGGGTCTAGACTCATACACAACATGATGCTTCCACAAATATGGCTGTCCTAAAAGAACATCACAAAACTTCAAGGGGAGCAATATCACAAAATACCTCGTCTTTGAAAGGCTTGATGCCATAGGGCAGACAACACTATTGGCCGACACAAAGATCTCTTCCTTGGCTACTGCAACTATTGTATATTGTATTGCTGCATTGTTTATTGTTCAAGTTCATGCTAAATTGAAAAGAAACTACATGTGCTTGAGCTAAGCATAAAAAATTCAACACTTCTTTCATTTGCAAATTTTCCATGCTGCTAATGTGGTTCATTGGTGCTAATAATAGTGTCAATATCTTCAATAGGAAATGCCTTAGGGTTTTGGTCATCATCTTCCTCTTCTTCAAATAGAAAAGTGTTTTCATATGAAACACTGTAACGCACATAAACTATGTTTCAAGAAAAATTGGTTAGGGTCAAACCCTTTAATTTCATCTGCCACCTTTAAATCATACTGGTTAAATTTAACTTCATATTCATTAATGTTTGCAACTCTCTTTAATGCTATTTCACCAATTCTCCATGGCAAGGGGATAAATTGGTTTTTCCTCCTTTCATGGAAGAAGTGAGCCCAAAATCTATACTGCTTACAAGATTCAAGTACAAATATCCTATTTGGTACATAATATGGAAGGTAAAAAGGCCTTTCTCGAGAACAATAAATCCTGACAATACTGCAATGGTCCATCGCTTTGAAACTTCCTCTTTTATCTAGAAATGTTGTTTGTTCTAAAGAAAGTCTTGAGGTACCATATCAAAGTATGAGTTTCTTAAAATAAGAAAAAATGAATTGTAAACTTCGTAAAAATGGTACATCACCTTTTGTTTCCATAAGGCAGGAACCAAGTCAATTTTGCAATTGACATGTTTGGCTAAATGCGGTCTTTTGAATACATGGAAGTATGTGATAGCAAATATTGAATACAAATACATGTATAACTTCCTATTCTTCTTAAAATTTGATAATTGAAAAGATATTTCACCAGAAATGATTTTCTCCCAGTCTAAAACTGCTTTCTCATGAATAGAAAAATATAGAGTTTACAGAGATAAACGAGGAATGGTAGCAATCAATTCTTGCCCGGTTACCCTAACAAAGAGCCATGCCATTTCTCGGTAGGTTTTTTTTTATCATACTAACCTGGATGGATGATAAATATTTGGCATCATTGTCGAGTCTTCCAGATATTGTTGCAACAAATCCTAACCACCATTTCTATCCTTAAGGAAATATTTAGCTTCGTCACCTTTAAAATTTGTCATTAGCTCTAGTAGCCTAAATTTTTTCTTGAAATCTAAAGGTGTGAGAGAAATAGGGGATTCTCCTTGTAGCTAAATAATCCTCTGGTTCTTGTCAAACTTATATATACACCACGGAACTATCTCTTTGGCATAAAAAACCTCTGGAACACAACCTGCTTTGGAAATTCCCGATGTACAAATATCATTAGAATTTCTCTTTGGAGGTGGAAATGTAGAATAATATTTGTATGCTCTAGACCAGTGAATTTTTTTATCTTCTTTCCAAATGTACTAAGGGTATCTCATCAGAAGCTTTCCTTTCATTTTACCATCATTCTTATTAGAGTTGGTAGATTATGTACAGTCTTTTAGAACATTAATACCAAAGAAAACTCTTTTATTGTAATATACCTCGATACTCTTCTTTCGAGGGAAAGGTTAATATGAGTTGAATTTGAATTTTAATTAATGGATGATTGTCTCGAGAAGGTCACCATTAATAACAACCCTTTAAGGTTTTAAACACTTGTTATTATCCGTAATATTTTCATTTAATATACCTCGAGGAGAGTGACAAGAGAGGCATGCATTACCATGGATGAAGGAGGATCGAATGGATGGAGAAGTATCAACACAAATCCACGGTGAAAAGCTTAAATAAATGACTAAGTATGAGACCTAGACTGGTTAGACGGAGAGGGGGGGATGGAGTTGGAGAATTATAATATGAGCCCTGAACCCATGGTGAAGTGTTGAAAAACCGGTTAAGTGTTGAAAATTGGGAGAGAAATGAAGTATGAAAAATGACTAAGTATCATGAAATGGGCGGACGAACAATCTTGGTGATAATCAAATAAGTCGGTCGAGTAACCTAAACACACAAAGAACATTTGAAAAAGTGTAAGTATGGTGAAAAACGAGGACGATGAAACATGGCAATGTGTTTTGGTAATGATGAAACTTTGGACTTGAATAAGAATATGTAATGAACCCGTGACAAAATAATGATTTTCTAAGCGTGGGAAATATACAAGGGAAGATTCATGAAATACTTTACACACTTTTGGGTCAACAATTGACTCCAACTGTGGGACAATAATCCCTTATGGTTTATCAAGAATCCAAAATCTTGATCGTTGGGCAATGGAGTGAGTAAAACAAAAGAAAACAAAGGTTTTGAAAGTATGCACAAGGAAAAGAAAACTATATCCAAGTTTAGGATGAAAAAATTTAAGAGAAGAAATTTTTGACATGCCTCCCATTGACAAGAAACATTTACATTGTTCCTTTCATATCTTTGAGTAGATAAGTGTTGTATCCAAGGATGTTTTCAATAATATATGGACCAATCCACAATGCTTCAAACTTTGTATGCAAAGATGATTTTTCCTTGGCTTTATTCCACAATAATACCATTTTCCCCTTTTGAAAATATTTTACTGATGTGCCTTGATAAAAATGTTTCTTAATAATCTACTGTCTTTGGATCATTTTCCTTAATGCCTCATTTATTTATTCTTCCAATTGCATCAATTGATCACATCTTCTTTGTAAAGGATAAACTTCTTCCATGTCTTCAGAGTTCGCGACATAAGTCAGGGCATTTAATTCCAGATGAATTGACATTTTTTCTTCTTTTCCATATACTAATCTGTATGATGATAATCATGTTCTATCCTTTGGTGTAAGTCTGCTGGCCCACAATGCATCAATAAATATTGTATGGCAATTATTTTGGTTCATTGCGATTATCTTTTTAAGGATTTGGATCAAGGTTTTATTTGTAGATTCAACTAAGCCATTCCCTTGGGGATAATAGTTTGATGACTGACCCATGATAATACCAAATTCCCCACAAAATTTAGTGAAATTTTATATTATGAAAATTGACCCATTGTCAGTTATGAATTTCTCTAGGACTCCGAACCTTGATAAAATTTTGTCTTTGAGGAAGTTTATAAGTTCTCCATAATCAACCTTTTAAAGAACTATTGCCTCCTGCCACTTTGTGAAATAATCAATTGTTCTGAAAATATATGAGTGGCCTTTGATGGAATTTGGATTGATTGGCCCAATGGCATTTAATCCCCATTGTATGAATGGTTCCTCTATCATTATAGGTTTTTGGGGCATTGCTTCTTTCTTCATCTTTCCTGAATTTTTTTGGCAAGACACATTTTCTAATCTTTGAATATGAGTCTTTAAAAATGGTGGGCCAATAGTAGCCAACTCTCATAATTTTGTGTGCAGTTGTTGTAGGTGAAAAATGCCCACCACAAATATCTTCATGAAATTATTCAAGCACTTTTTGAGATTTTGTTGAATCAGTACATCTTAACAAGATTCCATCAAAATTTCTGTGAAACAAGACTTCAACAACCAACACATATTGAATTTCCTTAATTTTCAATGCCCTTCTGTCCTTTGGAGACATACCATTTGGCAATTGACTAGATTTCAAACAAAAGATGATATTCTTGTACCATTCTGATGTGGAAAATGATGATTCTACTAAAATTGATATATCTCTATCTCCATTTATTGCATCAATCCCTGTCATCAGCTTACACAATCCTTGTCCTCTAACTTATTTTAAGGGCTTGATATCGATAACATATTATTGAATTTTTTCCAGCCAATTTGCCCATTTTCATTCCCTCAACTATTGATTCAATAACATATTTACTAGAGAAGTTGATACATATGCTATGACATGATATGATACGATATAAGTTCTAAAATGTGCCATTGCTTTAACCAAATAGAGAGCTTTCTTCTCTATCTCAAAATATCTTAATTCATAGTCATGAAAAGTCTTACTCGTGAAGCTTATTGGAAGTTATTCCCCTTTCAAATTTCTTTCTGTCAGTATGGAAGCAATAGTTTCTTATGAAGAAAATGAATATATTATGAAGTATTGATCAAAATTTGGGCTGATGAGCAATAGAGTAGTAGTGATTTCCTATTTGATTTTGGTAAATGCTTCTTGAATTTTGTGAGTCCATTCAAAATTATGATATTTTTTAACAAAAGATTGATGGGTTTTACAATTTTTTCATAATCTGGTACAAATCTCTGTACAAAATTTATCTTTCCAAGGAAAGATTGGACTCCTTTTTTAGATGTTGGGGGATTCAATTCATTGATTGACTTCACTATTTATAGATCTATGTATATCCCCTCCTTACTTACTATATGCCCCAAAATTTTTCCCTCTGATATAACAAACAAACATTTCTTTGGATTCAGAGATATGCCATACAATCTCAAATAATCTCAATAGTCAACTATGAACTTTCCAATTAAATATTGAAAGGGATGATCCATTTCTCTTTGGAAAGTTTCTCCAACATTCTTTAATCCAAAGGGAATGCAAACATATGCACAGGTCTCCCAAGGTGTGACAAAAACAATTTTCAGTCTGCCTTCTTCAGTAACCAACACCTAGTTGTATCTAGAAAAACCATCAAACATTGACATTAAGGCTGAACCAATCACTCGTTGAAGCAACATCTCCATGTTTTGGAGTGGATAATTGTATTTGATGATTGCTCTATTTAAATCTCTGAAATTGACACAAAGGAAAATTTCTCCACTCTTCTTTCTAACTATTACTGGATTTGACAACCACTCTGAATGTCTTATTGGAATAATTATTCCATCTTTCTTTAATTTTTCCAATTCAATCTTTACTAGAGGCTTCAATTTAGGATTTATCATCCTCAAATTCTACTTGAGATACTTTTCTCCTTCTTTAAGAGGTATGATGTGTTGAAATATGGACTTGTCATATTCCTTTAGATCATTATAAGTCCAAGAACAAACATTATAAAATTATTTGAACAAGGAAAGTATATTTCTTGATTTCTTCTTTTGTGCAGCTGGTGCCAAGATTTACATTGGGAGAGTCATGAGTTCCAATGTTTATCTTTTATGTCTCCCACACTTTACTTACTGACGTATATTCCTTTGGCTTCTGAAATTTTATTTCATCATCTCTTGTGAAGAGAGATTCAAAATAAATGTAATTTTTGAGATAGATACATGATTTTGATCTTCATGGTTTTCAATAGAAACATTTGAATTGACAAGGAAATTAGCCAATGGCTCATCATTTTCAAAAACGTGTAAATAATCTTGATTGTTAGGTACTAAAGGCCTGGAAATCCTCTTTACACGAAACATATTTTGATTGCACGGGAATCATATAGATTGAATAAGGATGCAACAAATGCCAGTGAGTGAACCTTTTGATTTTTTTCTCTAGGGATGAAAGAGATATTAAATGAATTGAAAGAGTTCATAAGTTCATTTATTCTTTTTCATAATACTTCAACTTCTCTTTCTTAATCTTGTATTTCTTTTTAATATGATTTATAACCAGTTCAAAATTGCTAGTTACTATTAAATTTTCTACTTTCATTTATAATGCAAGATTCATCCCTTGTATCAGTGCTTCATATTCAGCTTCATTATTTATACAAGGAAACTCCAATTTGATGGCATGTGGATATATGATTGACTACATACTCTTAAAAATAATCCCTGCTCCACTCCCAGATTTGGAGCAGGAACCATCGAACGACATCTTCTAGAAACCTTGAAACGAGTTTTCCTATTCTTTCTTTGGAATATTGATTTGCTCAAGATGGAGGACAACATAATTTCCAATCCTTGCATCAATATAATTTTCCATCAATTCATTTTTTCTTTTTGAAGGATACAAGATTTCTTGTTTCTCTAGGAACACTGGCCGTTGTTCTGTATTTATTGGGCAACATCATGCAACTTCCGTCATTCATAATACAACCCCCAATCATTGAAGACTAGTCTCTTCCTAAAACATTTCTGTATGCAGGAGGAAATTCTACCACTGATGGTAAAGACTATTGTGATGTGCGGTTTTGCATTTATCCACACACAAAAATATTTAGTCTCAACATACGCCAGAACCTTTCTTGAATCAATAGTGTAGATACTCTCTCCAATATCATAATATTTTGTACATCCCATTCCGAGTGCCTCCATGATTGACATGGGAATAATTTTATTGGTTTCTCCACTATCAACCAAACAATTATGCAATACAACATCATGATTTTCTATCATTATATAAAACAAGGGAACTTTTCCCCTTGGTTTGACTGATGTAAAACTTTGTTGTTGCCTATAATTTGTTACAACAACTTCTATTCTAGTGCTTGGTTCATCAAGGATATTTAAAATATTTTCCGTTTGTTGTGAAATTTTCACCACTTCCATAAAGGGAAAAGTAATTCTCAATTTGGTCAAATCATCAATTACATTATAGGTCATCTATTGTGGATTATTTTCCTAACTTGCAATTTTTTGTTGTTTTTTTGTTTCTACAACATTTTCTTTTGTCTTTTCTTTTTCTTTTTCTTTTTCGACAACGTTGTTTATTTTAAATTTATTTACTTGTGCTCTCATTTGTACAACATTTTCTTGTAAAATGTAAAACTGTTATTGTTCAATAAAACTATAAAAGGATGACTCACCTTCATCCGTTTGTACTGATTTCGGTATTTCATCTTGAATGATGTATGCTTCGTGATCAAAATTCTCAAAATATTCTTCTTCAAAAAATTCTTCCAACACTACGACATTAGCATTCAACACTCTAGGGTGCTCTTAGCCTATGCTCTTCATCTCTGTCATTTCTTGTTCTTTACTCTGGGATAAGGACTCTTCGTTGTTCTTGGAAAAAGATTCTTTGGTTTTGATTTGTCGGGACACAATTTTCGGCTCTTCTCAACCTTGTTAATTCATTTTGCATCTATCGAATAGTTCTATTCATTTGAGCAATTTCTGTTCTCTTCCTTGTTTTATTGGTAGTTTCTAAATTATTTGTCACACGAGGGAGGAATCCCTAAAAAATTCCTCCACTAGTCGCTCAATTTTCAACTTTTTTTGATGTGGATGGACCTGACTATGACATAGCAATTGTGTCCATCTGTCTCTATACTCTCCCGAGAATAATTTCAGGATCTTCATTAGTTTCTAGCATGAATTCTTCCATTTCTATGACCTTCTGTATAGATTCATGTAAATCCTTTATCTATGAAGCTCTTATTGCACAATTGACATTCGGGGCATTGCATTCTTATAACAACAAAATATGACAAGATCATTTGGTCGTTGATATTCATGAATTTGATTAAGAGTGTTAAAAAATCTTAGATTAAAATATTTTTTTTCTTTCCCCCTTTTTAAGGTGGATTTGAGTAAACTGTGTAAGCAAAGTATGATAAGAAACACGGGATGCATACATTGTCATAAACATGCTTTCCAAATCATCAAATGATCTAATTGATCTCGTTGAAAGATAAAAGTACCATTCATATGATGCTCCTGTTAGAGTCTCTAAGAATACTATGACCATCACATCATCATGCTCTATCAGATGAACATCATAGACAACTAATAATTGATCCATATATCTTTTGGGATCAACAACTCCATCTCTTGAAAAAAAAGGCAACACTCCTTGTGGGAGGGTTGGAAAAGGACGTTGTTCTCCTTGAATATTGAGTGGACTATTTCTATCCCTTCTTCTTGGGACTCTTTTTCTTTCTTCTTGATTCTCGGGAACCACATTTCTATCTTCTCTGTCACCCATGATTAGGGTTCTTCTTGTCTCTATTTTGGAAATTTCTCCGACTTCATGAAATTTAAGTTTTTTTAATCTTTCTTATCGTTATTAGTACTTTGTAATGTTCCAACTTCTTCTTTATTTTAGTTTCTTCTTATTTGTCTTCTCACAATTTCTCTTTCTTCTTCGTAAGAGAGTGTCTCCCGTGATATTTCAAGGTATTCTCAATTATTTTCTGTTGATATTACCAAATCGTACAACTGATGCAGAACACTTGTTTGATTTCTTAAGCCAACTTGTAGCCGGGGTTGGTTTGGTTCAGGTTGAGTCATGAGGATTCTGGTCTATGAAACCATCCTTTTATTCCTCCCCAGTATGGTCACCAAAAATGTTGATGTTTATATTTGTTAAGATCCAAATAGCAACCTTGCGAGGATAAAATCCCCTTGCGTTTTTATAGAGGTGGTACTCTATAATGTCCCCACTTTGGGACATCATCACAGTGCAGAG
>SNQJ01S0142245.1:9965-24700 GCA_010110895.2 Picea sitchensis
AGCATTGCAGCCTAAAAGTGAGAAGTGTATATTTGTTGGTTATTCTAAAGATGTCAAAGGTTATAGACTTCTTCAATAACATTGTAATGAAATTATTATTAGAAGAGATGTTAAATTTGATGAAAATCTCTTGGCCTGCGAGAGTAATTCGGCGATTGTGCCTTCTTCGGCCTGCGATCCATCTTCGGCGTTTGTGCCTTATTGTGTTTCTATTTTGGTTTCTTCTTCAAATGATGACAATGAGGATGAAAATACACCTTCACCTACTCACCTTCCTCTAGATGATTCCTTTGAACCCGAACCAATACAAGATTCACTTCTTCCTAGATGGTTTCGTTCAACACAAGAAGCAGTTGGTGGTCTTGTCGGTGATCCTTCAAATCAGTGTCAAACAGATTCACAGTTCCAACGAGCCTTTTCTCTTTTGTCTCAAGTTTCAGAGACTCATGATCCAGAGAGATTTGCAGAAGCTTCAGCTTATCCAGATTGGGACACAACAATGAATAAAGGGTATCATTCTTTAATAGAAAATGATACTTGGGATCTTGTACCTATTTCAAAAGGAAGAAACTTGTCATATGTAAATGGGTCTACAGAACTAAGTATGCATCATATGGAAGTGTTGAAAGAAACAAGGCTTCGTTAGTTGCCAAAGGATTTTCTTAAGTTGAAGGAATTGACTATAATGAAATATTTACCCCTGTAGCCAAAATAAATTCCATATTCCTTGTTCTTTCCTTTGTTGTCTAACATAAATGGGAGGTTCATCAGATGGATGTTAAATATACCTTCTTGCACGAAGATTTGCAAGAATAAATCTACATGGAACAACCTCTTGGCTATGTCCAGAATAACTCTAGCATTGTTTGTCACCTTAAGAAATCTCTTTATGGCCTTAAGTAAGATCCCCCATCTTGGTATTCCAAAATGGACAACTTTCTTATTAACATCATATTCTCTAGATGCCATTCTGATCCTAATGTCTATACCAAGAAAGTAGGAAGCCATCTCATAATTCTTGTCCTTTATGTTGATGACCTTATCCTTAGTTGTAGTGACTAAAAACTTTTAAACCATGTGAAATCCAATCTTAAGAGGGAATTTGAAATGATAGACTTAGGTTTTTCGCACTATTTCCTTGGCCTCCAAGTTTTACAAAACAATGAAGAATTTTTTCTTTCCCAGTCTAAGTATGCTTGTGACCTTCTTCGTCTCTTTCACATGGATGACTGTAAACCATCCCCTTATCCCTTCTAGTATGGAGTCAAGCTTACTTACACCCTATACTGTTAGTTAGTTGGTAGCCTCTTATACTTGAGTCATACCCATCCTGATATTTCCTTTGTTGTTGGTCTTGTTTCTCGATATATGAAAACACCCCATGAAATCCATTGGAAAGCAGCTAAAAGGATACTTCGCTACGTCTGTGGTATAGTCCAGTTTGGGATACATTAAAGTTCAAGGGGGACTCCTTTATTGGTTGGTTTCACTAATTCATATTAGGTCGGTGACCCTGATGATCGAAATCTTACTGCAGGTTATGTTTTCATCCTTGGTTCAGGACCTATCACTTGGGTGTGTAAGAAACAATAGGATATTGCACTTCTTTCAATAGAAGCAGAGTACCGAGCAGCGGTAAATGAAAGTTAGGAAGCCCTGTGGCTTTGACAGATCCTTTCAGAGTTTGGATTCCAGTAGCAGCATCCGACCACCCTTTGGTGTGACAATCAGAGTGCCATCAAGCTTGCCAAAAACCCAGTTCAACATGAACGTAGTAAGCACATCAAGATACACATGCACTTCATCAGAAATCTCATTCATGATCAAGTTATTGAAGTGCTCTTTCTCCCTGCAGAATATCAAGTTGGAGACATTTTCACAAAGTCTCTTATAGAAGCGAAGTTTTCCAAACTTTGATCTATGTTAGGAGTTCGAGAAGTTGTCATTAAGGGGGAAATAGGCTCTAATGCCTCATTCCTTCTCCTATTGTGTCACTATTGTAAATCCTTAAATCATATCCCAAGTTGTTCTTAAGGGGGGAAATCAGGATATTTAGACACTAAGGAGTTAGTTAAGATCTACTTGGTCTAATGTGTCGTTAGGTAAAGGTGTGTTTCTTAGTGCGTTTCTTTAGTATGCATTAATATGCATTTATAGTTAGGAAATCCGATGGTCACGATATGTTTCCAACATAGAGTGATCTGATGATTCATATTCTTCTTGATCTTAATGTCCATTGATCTGTGGCTTAACACCTGATTGGTCCATGATCTCTATTTAAAGAGCATGGAGGGTCATTTGCTAATGATCAATTGTGAGGAACTCTCTTGTAAAGTCTCTTTGTAAATCTTTTTATTTTGCATTAATAAACTACTCCAAGTGGACACGTTGGTTGGGGTCGTGGATGTTTCCCCGTAGGGGTTTTACCATGTTAAAACATCGGTGTATTGATCTTTGATCTAGTTGTGTGAGTGGTTACTGAAGGTGTTCGTCCTTTGTTGGAATACTTGTGTTGTCGAACATCCATGTCAAGTGAAGAGATCAAGGAGACTTCATAATTCTATTGGTTGGATATCCAATTAGGTTTTTGTAGTTTTCGTTAGAAAGTTGTTCATTCAATTTGTTGTTATAGTCTTCCTTGTTTAGTATCACTATGCAATTGCCCTTGTATACTCTTAGAATGAGAATTTTCATATTGTTTTTTAGATTTATGAGGGAAATAACTTCTTCTTTTGTTAGGTTGCTTTTTGATGGTATTGATTTACTAAGTAACATGACACAGTCTTGTCTTATCTCCTATGCTTTGTTTGGATGGAATCCATTGATTTCATTTTCTATATCACATATTGGCTCCTTTGTTGGTATTTGTCTTGGGGAAATTGGAAAGTTGAGGCCACACTCCAAAACCTAGCATGTATTATGGTCGAACTTTATGGTAGAACAATTGATGACATTTGTACGATTGACACTAGACATTTAATGTGTAACATCGTGCCTCTCTGGAATGTTTGGAACGTTTGACGTCAGCCCTCGTGCGAGTAATCAAAGGGAGGTATTTATTAGGGTTTGATCTACGATGTGAATAAAGATAATGAATTAATGTTTTTTGTTCCTAGGTACTCTGCGAAGTGTTATAATCACATATATGTGTGTCAACTCGGTTATAGACACTTGAGTCCTATTACCTCCCCTGCCTCTACCTTGGGTGAGACTTCGCTTCCTTTGCAGGTGTTTCCGAAAGGGTCGGTAGTTAGGGTTTTGTTGGTACATTGTTGAATCATTGAACCCTGAGTCTGCCCCTGTGCCAACAAATTGTTTCATTGTCGAGACCTGAAACTGTGATTGTTGGGAACTGGAAGAAAAGAGAAGGTTTGTGCATAGATCTATTGTTGTAGTGTGTAGTATTATACTTTACTTGTGAAGCTCTATGCTAAGAAAGAAACCCGATCTGAAGAAAAAGGGGTAAGATATTGAAAGAGGTAAATATTTATGATTTGATAAGAATAAGATAAGTGGAATTTTTTTTTTCGAAAGCATGAATATAGGTATTTTTTATAGATTATGTCCTAGCTTGAAATCTAGGGTATAGTTAGAAGAAATATTTGATCTGAATAAATTTGATAGAAATAGAAAAAGTTATGTTATTCCTATGCATAGAAAGAAACTTTGGACTAATAACTAGATGCGGGAATCTAGAAATAATTTTTGGAGATTGCAAGTCTAGCACTATGATCCCAGTGCGTAGTACACAAGAAGCTTGGGAACATAAAAGAGGAAGAGAGGATTGACACTATGTTATAATTGCAGAAGACTGAGACATCTTTCTAATGAATTCCCAGGTGCAGGTCCTATTTGTCTTTGTTGTAAAATAGTTGGTCATAAAGTTGAAGACTGTCCAAGGATGATTGCTAAAGTTGAACAAATGAACATGAGTAAAGAGAATACGAGAATATTAGAGAATCATAAAGAAAAAGAATCGGAGAAAGCTCAGTCTATGTTAGTACAGTTAAAAGAAGTAATGGATGATCACAAAGATGTCATTTTATCAGAGATCTTGACGGAAAAATAGCTCATAAATACAAGAATAGGACACTTCAACATAGACTGTGGCTTGGATGAAGAGACACCCATGAATATTATGACATAAATAACTTGGGAAATTTTGGGAAAGCCTACGTTGGTACCTTCACTTGGAAGGATAGGCTTATTCATAGGAAAAATGGTAACCCAATTTGGAAGAGTTACTAATGTACCTGTTATCATCCATGGAACATCGATAGAAGAGGAATTTGAAGTTATTAGGTTTTTTGAAAACAACGCCCCTTTTCCACTTTTTTTAGGAATGACTTGGATCGAGAAGGATCCAGCCGGAAGGAAAGAAGAGGAAGAAGCTATAGAAGAGAAAAACCAAGAACTAAGAGATTTCATAGCTAGAAGAATAGATCGACTAATAAAAGAACGAGAAGTTGAGTCGAAGCAACAAAAGGCAAGAGAATTAGTTGTTGAATTTGAAAGAGCGCAAGAATGTTTGAAGGACCTATCCATGCAAGAATGAAACATACCCACCCTAGAGTTAATAATAAAAGAGGTATTACCTTTGAACCCCTCAAGAGCACATCAACAGTGCAAAGCTACTACGCTAAGAGAAGATAAGAATAAGAATGGAAAGAGGAATCCATAGATGAAGATCACAGGAAAGAGGCAAGGAAGATTACTAAGGAGAAATCCAAGTTAGAAAAGTTACAGGAAGTGATAGAGAATAATTCGCAGGAGCCAGGCTTGCAGGCTCTGAACCTCGCCGGAACAACAGAACCACGCAGAATGGGACTTCGCCCCAGCAAAGATATATGCCCATTGGAGGCACCCCGATCATTAGAACGATGCTCCAAATGGATAGGAAACACATTTATGGACCACTAGACTGCATTTGGGGCATTGATACCATGCCATAATGGACATATTCACATTGATTGAGGCATTCTTTTTTGTTGGAGGAATTTGTTATGAAACTTGCTTACTTAACCCGTCGGACGCTGCACCAGGACCACTTTTTGCTACCGATGATTATCTGAGCTAACAGAGAAGTGATTGTGTGTGTCAAGTTGTGCTATCAGACCTCTCCATATGTTGTTTACCTCACTATTCATTCGCCTTCCCTAACCTATTTGTTAATAGCGAGAATGTCAGTTGAGCACACCGAGCTAGTGAAATTTGTTGAAGAAGTTTCGAAGAAGTTTATGGCTGATAAAGCTATGTCTGAAGGAATACAAGCATCGTTAACCAGGGGACTATAGGTGTCCCCCTCGACTGCATGACGTTCGAATCGTACTGTCCCTGCTACTGAGAAGTGAAGTAAGCATCATGACGATCTGGCTAACATGAAGCAGATCTCGTCGATCTTACCTGATTACATCCTTCCTTTAGCTAGCGCAGTTAACCATGAAAACATTCCATGGGACTTTGAGTACATATTGATCACTGTGTACATCCTAAAGGGGATATGTGTAGTTGGAAGCTAGTTGGGATAGATCCCATATTTGAAGAATAGTGATTTAAACCTTGGAGACAGAAAGAACTACGCGATGCTCGCACCCCATAGATATTTGAAGAAGATGACTGGGAAGAAGCCTCACATCATCTCTTGGCCTTGAATAAAGGAGCTCACTCAGTCCACGATACTCAATGCGATGAACATCGTTCACTTTGAAAAGATCGAAGGATAGGGTTCGCAACTGGGCCAAGTGGTTGCGATGGTGGAATAGCACCTGGAAGGGATTGTTACAGAGCAATTGATCCAAGAGTTTGTTGAGAAGGAAGCTCAGGAGAAGCGACAAGTTGAGGCAGCTTGAGCTAAGCTTGAGGCCTTCGAAGCAGCATTGCCCAGATCTGAGTGACTTTGGATGATTCACAGTTGAGTGTTGGGGGCCTATTGGCCCTCGACCAAGTTTTGAGGAAACATTCGTCAGGTTTGACCACTTTTGGACTTCGACAGGTTGGTCAAAGATGGACTGCCTACGCAAAGATGAGATCATGAGATCTCACTTGTTTTATGGACCCAGCAAGGGTTTCATTAGGGTTTATGTAATGGTTTATGGGATGTCATCCCATGGGGTTACCCATGATTAGGCCTTTTTGTAAGGAATGTAAAAGTATAAATAAGAAATATTGCAATGTGGTAAGTAGTATCTAGCTAAGTAAGGATAGTATCTCGCTAAGTAAGGGTAGTATCTAGCTAAGTGCAAGAGGTAAGTAATTCTGAGTTTCTTTGTGCAACAGACCGTGTATGTAAGTCTATGTGCCTCATATCGGAGTTGGCTCTCTGCCTTGACCTTATTTTCGGAAGGTAGATCTAGTGCGCAATGCGTAGATCACCTGTCTGGTGCGAAGCTTGGCTCTATGGATTAGTGCACAGGACCAGAGGAATGTAAGAGATTGAAGCCTAATAAAGAAGAAGAAGCAGTTGGTGGACGTAGCCCCACATTGGAGTGAACCACATATATCATGTGTTGATAGTTTGCTTTGTGATATTTATGTTGTAGATCTTATTAGTGCATTGATTCTTATGAACGATAGATAGATCTATGAATTCTTAGTGCTTTGTCCATGTTGAATGTGTTAGATCTAACTTTTGATGCTAAGTGTGATGTATATTTTTTCATTGTTACAACGTCGATATGTACTTAGGGTTTGATCTGCGATGTGAATAAAGCTAATGAATTAATGTGCATTGTTCCTAAGTACTCTATGAAGTGTCATAATCACATATTTGTGTCCTATCTTGGTTACAGACACTTGAGTCTCGTAACCCCCCCTTCCTCTACCTCAGGTGAGAATTCACCTCCTTCGTAGGTGTTTCTGAAAGGGCTGATAGTTAGGGTTTTGTTGGTGCGTTGTTGAAGCGTTGAACCCTGGGTTTGCCCCTGTGACAACATAATTCCAATGAAAATATCATATGGAGGATTTATTAAGAAGTAAAGGCTTGTACTAGATTACTTTGGCAAAGGAAAAAGAACCCACTAAAGTTGATAAAAAATTCAAATGGGGTAATAGGAGTGACGAAGCACATGGACTAATCAGAATGTCCATCTCTCCTGATTTAGGGTTCCACCTTAAAGAAATTGATGACCCCAATGAAGCTTGGGAAAATATTGAATCTTTGTTTGGTAAACTCAATATTATTCAAGAACAACATTTAGAAAATAAAGTACTGAGCTTAAGTCCAAGTGATTTTTCTTGCCTTGGATACTATCCATCTAAGTTTAAAACACTCATAAGTTTATGTGAGATAAACATGGAGGAAGAGTGGTTCATCTATCTTATTATTTCTAAGATAGGTAGTGCATATTATGTGTTTTTATCTAACGTTTGTGCCATGAGAGAGACTATAGGGAAAGCTTATCAAAAACCCATTCTTGAGTCCTTTTGTGTTGCCTTGATTAGAGAGGAAGATAAGTTTGTACAACATGGAGTGATCAGCACTGCAGGTATCTCCAACAAATCCTTAGTCGCCCAGCATAAGATAAACCCAAGAATACCAAGAAGCAACATCTTCCCTACAACAACAAGCAACATAAGGGTCCTAAACCCACTTAGACAGTTTCATCTCCTAATGGTGACAAAGGAGCAAAATATAAAAATAAGAAGACTGACAGGCAGTGTAACTTTTGCGATAAATATGGTCATGATAAGTCCAAATGCTTCAAGAGGTTTGTATCTTTAGAAGCAACAATGAAGAAGCACAACATCAATATTGATTCTACTACTACTTCTTCTTCGTCTCATGGTCATGCACTTTCTACTTCTGGTTTCTCCTTCAATACAACTTCTACTTCTTCTTCTTATGAGTGGCTTATTGATTCTGGAGCATATTATCATATGGCTAAGGATAAATATGTGTTGGTGATCATAGATCTCTTAGTGTTGTAGGATCTAGAATAGTTCAAGTAGATAATGGTCATTTCAATTATGTATTATGTGTTCTAAGTTTTTATCGTAACCTTCTATTAGTATATCAAATCACTTGTTCAGGTGAAGGTAAAACCGTAGAGTTTTCAGCTCACCAAATTGTAATCAAGGATCTATAATATCCTAAGTTCTTGCAACTGGAATTGTTGATGATATTACCAGGTTGTACAATTTTGACAACTTTGGTCCATCACCTTTTTCATCTGTTTTTGTTTCTCATAGAAATGACTTAAGCAAACTTTGGGATGAGCTATTTTGTCATCTAAACTATTTCTCATTGTAGAAACTATGTAATCAGCAGATGGTGATTGGTCTTCCTCTTATTTCATGCAGAGATGGTGTTTGTGCCATTTGTGTACTCGTAAAACATCATCGGGACAATTTTGACAAACGTGCCTATTGGCACACCTCGGGCCCTTTGCAGCTTGTTCACAGTGATTTGTGTGGTCCACTTTTTTCTCCTTCTTTTTCTAGGTGCAAATATTTATTAACTTTAATTGATGACATTTCCAGACATACTTGGGTTTACTTCTTAAAACTTAAGAGCGAAGTTTTTGAGAAGTTTTTGGCCTACAAGGCCCTTGTAGAAAAGCAATCTAGACATCACATTCAAAAGTTAAGAACAGATAATGGAGGCGAATATGTGAACAATAATTTTACAAGTTACTACACTACACAGGGAATCCAAATGAAACACGTTGTTCCACATACACCACAAAAAAATGGTGTTGTTGAGAGAAAGAACCACACATTAAAATAAATGGCTAATTGTATGATCTAATCTAAGGGATTAAGTATAAAGTATTGGGTGAAAGCAATCAACTGCGCAAATTACATAGTAAATCTCACTCCCACAAAGGCTCTTAAAAATATAACACCAGAAGAAGCTTAGGTTAAAATTAAACTAGATGTAAGTCACTTCTGTGTATTTGACAGTATAGCATGGACTCACATTCCTGATGAGAAAAGGAAAGCATTGCAGCCTAAAAGTGAGAAGTGTATATTTGTTGGTTATTCTAAAGATGTCAAAGGTTATAGACTTCTTCAACAACATTGTAATGAAATTATTATTAGAAGAGATGTTAAATTTGATGAAAATCTCTTGGCCTGTGGGACTAATTCGGCGATTGTGCCTTCTTCAGCATGCGATCCATCTTCGACGTTTGTGCCTTCTTTTGTTCCTATTTTGGTTTCTTCTTTAGATGATGACAACGAGAATGAAAATCCACCTTCACCTACTCACCTTCCTCCAGATGAGTCCTTTGAACCTGAACCAATACAAGTTTCATTGCTTCCTAGATGGTTTCGTTCAACACAAGAAGCAACTGGTGGTCTTGTCAATGATCCCTCAAATCAGTATCAAACACATTCACAGTGCCAGCAAGCCTCTTCTCTTTTGGCTCAAGTTTCATAGACTCATGATCCAGAGACATTTGCAGAAGCTTCAACTTATCCAGATTGGGACACAACAATGAATGAAGGGTATCGTTCTTTAATAGAAAATGATACTTGGGATCATGTACCTATTTCAAAAGGAAGAAAACTTGTCAGATGTAAATGGGTCTACATAACTAAGTATGCATCCGATGGAAGTGTTGAAAGAAACAAGGCTCTGTTAGTTGCCAAAGGATTTTCTCAAGTTGAAGGAATTGACTACAATGAAACCTTTGCCCCCTGTAGCCAAAATGAATTCCATATGCCTTGTTCTTTCCCTTGTTGTCTAACATAAATGGGAGGCCCATCAGATGGAGGTTAAATATACCTTCTTGCATGAAGATTTGCAAGAATAAATCTACATGGAACAACCTCTTGGCTATGTCCAGAATATCTCTAGCCTTGTTTGCTGCCTTAAGAAATCTCTTTATGGCATTAAGAAAGCTCCCCCAACTTGGTATTCCAAAATGGACAACTTTCTTATTGACATCAGATTATCTAGATGCCATTCTGATCCTAATGTCTATACCAAGAAAGTAGGAATCCATCTCATAATCCTTGTCCTTTATGTTGATGACCTTATCCTTAGTGGTAGTGACTCACAACTTTTAAACCATGTGAAAACTGTAGTGTCAACAAGGCCGAGCCCCGTTGTAAACCATGTTCTGAAAGGAATTGTAATTATGTTTTATAGGCTGGTGAGCCAAGTTTTTATAAGCTGGAGGCTTATGTATTGTTAGGCCAGGGAGCCTGAGTGTTGAAGGCCAGGAGCCTGCTGTTGTATACAGAATCACGCAGAACAATTAATAAAATATAAACACCGCCATGTGGAGACCGACCACGATGAATGACTGAAGGGGGACTAAGCATCCATAAGGTGGGAAAAGGGGCTAAGTGTTGAGCCTAGGGGATAAGCCTAGGGGGCTTAAGCCTGGGAATAATATTTTAATATTTTCCCAAAAGACATGTGCATTTTATGTTTTATCCTAAGTTTCTGGAAAAGGGAGAACATGCAAGGGAGATGCGTGCTGGTGGAACGCATGTAGTTTCATGGGTGACAAGTGTCAACCCTGACGCATGCGAATAAAATGGCCAGGGTGAGCTGTGGGAAAGGGTTCCTCCTCCATTCTACCCGACCGTTGGAATGTGAACCCGTCCGACCTCTGCAAGAGATACCCTCGTGCACTCTAAACCAAAAGGGTCGGTGTCTGTATTTTCTTCTGGAAGGCTGGACACCCTTTCGGTTGTGAACTGTTAAGTTTGAGTCGACCCCTGCATGGACAACTCGTCACGCATCCCTAAGAACCAGAGCGTGGGTCTATCCCGTGTTGACGGATTGAGGAAACAGATGTCTCCAGTCCCTGATAAGCCTGGTTATGCTGTGGCACCTGTTGTTGTTTCCCTGGGGTGTTCGTCTCTAGATTCCTATTGATTATGGTGGAGGTGTAGTGTTCGACCCTGTGTGTTGATTATAAAAATCTAAAACATCCTCTGTCTGAGCATCAAGCCTATGCGTGGAGCCTTGTCCATAGCCATATCTATGAGACCATCTGCCATTTTTTAACCGGTGGGAAAGCCGTGTCCATTTTTCCCCATTGGTTGTGTGGCCATGCAGTGCTAGACTGCATGGGGGCTTGTTGGCCAGTTGTACAACACTCTCTCCAGGTGAGAGAGATGATTGAGGTTTGAAGAACAGGTTGTTGGCCTGTAAGAGATTCTCTCCAGGAGAGAGAGTGTACAGAGGAAGGAGAAAACTCCTGGAAGGAACCTTGTAGCTGCCACAGAGCCAGAGACTTTCGGTCTGGCCTGTTGCTGTAACCCAAGGCAAGGCAGGTTAGCAGCCGAAGGACTGTCTAGGAGACAGAGAAGGTGTATACTCCTGGGGTGGAACAGGCATGTACGGAATGAGGGTCTGTGGGCAGTGAGCGTGAGAGGTTCTTGAGAGAGAATTCCATCCTTGTGGCTATGTGTTGTTTCCCTGTAACCTCAGCCTAGCCTAGGATTCCTTGTCTTGGAGTGGAGCTTAGTCCCATCTCGGGGGTGACCCACTGTTGAGCTGATGAGCAGTGCGGTCTATGGCTGGGAGCTTCGTGGAAGGCCTGCACTTGGTTGGTGGAACTGGAACTGTTTCAAAGATAAGTACCTGATTATGTTTTAATCATGTTTTGTATGACTCTACTGCTTATGTTATCATGATTTCTGTTGTGTATATGAATTAGTATGAAATGCTATTGATTGTTAATTATGGCAGTAACTCATATGAATAATCTGTTAGAATGTGTTTATTTGTTTGAATGCATGTGGATTATATAATACCTATATGAGTTATGTACCAAGTGCTCTTAAAGTTTCCTTTTAAGAGCGATTAAGCCATGGTAGCTGAAAGGGTACGCTAGAGTTTGGTATCAGAGCCAAGGTTTCGACACTGAGCCTAGATGGGCCAGTGGAGCAGTCTTTGGATTGAGAATGCAAGGGGAAATTTGGTCTAGAAGGCCAATTTCGGACCCTGTTTTGCTCCAAAGTGTCAAGGAGTTACTTGACGAGTTTTTAAAGCTCATGAGGTATAGCAGCGTTATGAAACCATAGCCAGGGTGGTATAAGTCCACAGGGAGAGATGACTCCAACCAGAAGTGTAGGATCTTTAGGATCTGTTCGGGAGGGAAGGTGAACCCTCGTGACCATTAGATCTGGAAAGTGTGCACGGGGTTTAAATCTCTTTGGAATTGCACAGGAGTGTGGAAATCGCGATACGCGAAATCCCAAATTAGTTAGGAACCATCTGAGCCGTCAGATTTCGGCTGGAAAACCTTACAACTGTTGGATCTGTCAGGAGATATCCGAGGGTTAAAACCCTAGTGAATAGGGGCAAAAGCCTTGAAATAGATCTAGACCGTCTGAACGACGGAGGCCACGTGTCGTGAGATTACCCATTTCGGGAAATCGGGAATCACGAGATCGGGTGTCATGATGACAAGAGATTGGGACTTTCCATGGTGGAAATCCCGGGATAGATCTGGACCGACCGATTTAAGGAGGCGACGTGTCGAGAGATTACCCATTTCGGGAAATCGGGGATCGGGGATTCGGGAGTTCTGTTGACAAGAACTCGGGCTCTCGCCTTGATAAATCCTGACCCATAATGTTGAGACATTAGCATGTGGCTAAGTCCGATGAACGTACGAGATTCCTTCGGGGAATATCAGGGTCTGTAACGACCATTCGATGTGAGGAAGAGATTTTGGCTTTAAGTTGGGGCACGAATGTGGATTAAGGTAAGTAGCAAGCAGATCTTGACGGTCAGAGTCCACCCGCCCAGATCTACGGTTGAGGCCTCATTCCGGGACCCCCTTGTCATTCTGCCTTTAATGATGGGGGTGGGTCCGGAATAGTGTGGCATGTGAAGTGGGGCCCCCTCCTATATTTTCGACTATTGTGTCGCATTCCCCCTCTTCCACCTATACTCCACTTAACCGTGCGACGAGGCCTGTTCTCATTGGTTGTTCTCTAGCCCTGTTGGGATTTGTCCCCATTGGCCATTCACTAGCCCAGCCAGGGTTCGACGGTTGCAGAGCCGAACGATTTGACATTCCTATGGAACCATGTCGCGAAATACAAAGAGGCGCCATGATTATTTGACCTGTGATCATGAACCACAGATTACATGGGAGCAGACAGAGAAAGAACTAGCTTGCGCTAGGCCTCCGTAGGTAATTTGGGGCCTCTGATTCTGCAGAAACCAACGAAAATTTGATTATGGTAGTGGGTATGTGACAAAGTGGTATCAACCTTTCGCTGACTCGTAACTTAAAAATAGTCAACGGGAAGAAATTGACGTTTTGGGAGATGGGAGGTGAGAAGAGGTGAACACCCTCGAAAACCTGAAATCCCGAAACAATCTACACCGTAGATGGTGTGGATAAGAACTTGACCGTTGGATCAAGTGAGTTAGTAGACAGTGATTTTGTGATTTCGGCAAATGGAATTTCAAGATGTGTGGATGTAGGAACTTCCGATGCCCGAAAACCCGAAACGTCGAAAGGATTTGCGTTGTAGATCTGAGAAAGATCTGGCCATTGGATTTTACTAAGAATGGACGTGGACACATGGAGGTGTACCACGTTATAGTTGGTTGATAAGAAAAGTGAGAGTGGTGGGACTCAATGACGTCGTTAAAGGCAACGTGGACCCTCATGAACATGCCACGTGCCACCGTGGTTGTGGGTGACCATTGTTCTATGTGGGTCCGGAGGGTAAAGTAAATCGGAATTTCGGAATTCGGGGGTTGGGAAGGAAAGCAATTCTAAGGGCCTCGTGGAACGAAACCCAAAAACCTGAAGTCCTGAAGTCCCGAAATCTCTGAAGACAGAAGAAACGTAGTGGATTTTAGGGACGACAACTATGTTGTGGGCCCGAAGAATAAGGAAACCGAATTTTCGAAATTTGGGAATTGAAATGATAAAAGGTTGGGAGTCACTGCAAAATTAACTCCCTGGTGCCGAAAACCAAAAGTCTCGGGTACTGAAAACCTGAAGTCCCAAAATCCCGAAGTGCCGAAAATTGTAGAGCCGAGCAGAGCTCAGAAAAGTCATGAAATTGAAACATTTTCTTAACATCGATTGTTATGAAATATGAGTAATTGTCAAGAAACAAAGGCCTGACAAATTCTAATCGTCTGCGCATTTGTATTGCAGAAGGTTGACGGGTGCCAAAACTGATTTGAATTGCCACAAAGTGCAAAGAAATGGAAGAGACACATAATTCTTCCAGTTCAGAAAACGAAGCTCAGAAGAGATAGCGTGGAACTTTTGGTATGAAGAGTGCGCATATCCAACGCAAGGAGTGCTTATAAAGGGAACTTGTTTTAAGTTCGAAAGACTCCAGGAGACGAGCATAGAGGGTGCCAGGAGGACACCAGAAAGTCTTTGGAAAATAGTGAAGGGTCAAGTCCCTTTGAGACTGATTAAGTTAAAATCTGTTAGAAAACAAGACCGCGGAGCAATAAAATAAAACAAATGCAGAAACCAAAAACACAAAAGACACACAATACAAGAGAGACACAGATTTACGTGGTTCACCCAGTGTGGGCTACGTCTACTAGAGAAATTGCCAGGTCCTTTATTATTATCCATCAAATGAAGGGATACAACCTACAGCAAAACTCGCTGTAACTTCCTCTTCCTTCTCTCACAGTCTCCTCTCTCAGAATACAATATTCACCCTCGTACATAGCCACAATACATTTCCCTCATAAAAGAGGGTTGCCTTCTAGGGAAAAAAACCCTAACATAATCTCTACCATTAGATCTGCGACCTTATAATGAACGGTCCAGATTTAC
>SNQJ01S0142246.1:0-24699 GCA_010110895.2 Picea sitchensis
ATCTCTAACTTTGTTGAATTGGTTAAGAACATCACATCTATGCTTAGAAAGTGGAATGAGGTGAAATGGATTGTTGAAGCTCAGAATTATTTTGACCAAATCAAACAAGAATTGATTGAAGCACCTATTCTCATCAGCCCTGATTATTCAAAGAAATTTTTAATATTCTCTTTTACCTCACATGACACATTGGTTGTTGCCCTTCTTCAGAAAAACATAGATGGGATGGAGCAACCTATTTCTTTTTTCAGTAAGGCATTGAGGGATGCAGAGATGAGGTATGAGACTATGGAGAAGCAGGCTTATGCTTTGGTTAAAGCCCTTAAATATTTTAGGGTATACATTATGCATTCCAAAATTATTGCATATGTCCCATCAGCCTCGGTGAAAGAAATACTTATCCAGCCTAACATAGACGGAAAGAGGAGAAAGTGGATTGCCAAAATTATGGAGTTTGACCTTGAAATGAAACCCACTAAGTTGGTAAAAGGGAAACGTTTAGTTAGAGTGTTGGTTGAATCAAATTCCAAAGCACTGGGGGTTAATTTCATGAACCTAAACTCTGAAAATTAGCAAAGTGATATCTTTGTCAAAATCTCTCATATCACTCCCAACTTGGAAGAATTCACTTGATACAAAGACATCATTTATTTTCTTCAAAAGTTGCAGCCTCTTGATGGTTTGGAGAAGAACAATGTGAGAGCTTTGAAAGTAAAGGCAATCATATATTGTCTCATTGATCACATGTTGTGTTGGAAAGACCCTCTAGGAGTTCTCTTGAGATGTCTAGATCCACAGGAGGCTCAAAATGCCATGGTTGATTTTCATGACAGCTTATATGGGGGTCATCATTTTTGGAGAACCACAACATATAAGATCCTTGGAGATGGGTATTTTCAGCCTAGCCTTTTTACTGATGTTTGTGCAAATATTAGGGCCTGTGACAAATGTCATAAGTTTTTAGGAAAGCAACAACTAAAATCTTTTCCTCTGAAGCCTGTGGTGGTTTCTTGTCCTTTCTAGCAGTGGGGACTTGAATTCATTAGGTAAATTCATCCAGCATTAAGTGGTCAACACCGGTGGATTTTGACTACAACTAACTATTTCACCAAGTGGATAGAATCCATTCCTACAAGGAGTTCCTCACACAAGGTAATCATTATTTTTCTTTAGGATATCATGTCAATATTTGGTTGTCCAAGAAAGATTGTTACTGATAATGTTGCCTCTTTGAAAGCTAAACCATTGGTGAAATTTTGTGAGAAATATGGGATTCAACTAGTTCATTCTACTCCTTATTACCCCCAAGGAAATGGTTTACAAAATCCTCTAACAAGAGCCTTGTAAATATCATCAAGAAGTTACTGGGGGACAACAAGAAAGCATGGGACTCAAAGCTAAAATTTTCCTTATGGGATGATAGATTTACTACAAAGAGAGCAATTGGTATTTCCCCCTTTCAACTTGTATATGGGATTGAAGTTATTTTTCCTACTCATCTTTCCTTTCTTGTGGCAAATTTCTTTCAGGATCAACAAGGAGAACCAAATTATATGGTTAGAAGGATACAGAAGCTAGTAGAAGTACAATAGACCAGGGAGCAACTCCTTGATAAAGAACATAGCCATCAATAGAAGATCAAGAAAGATTTTGATAAAAAGGTAAACAAAGTAGATTTCCAGCTGGGAGATCTGGTGCTCAAGTGGGATGCACCCAAGAAAGATAAATGCAAACATGGTAAATTCGAAGCCTTGTGTATTGGTCCTTTCAATATTTCTGAAGTTTTTCAAAATAATACTTATAAATTGCAGAACTTGGAGGATTCTGAAGTTTTTGGTGACCCTACTAATGGGAACTTTCTGAAGAAGTGTTTTGCTTGAGCCATGAGTGGCTAAACCATCCATTGTAAATATCACTTCTTCTTTTTTCTTTCTATTTGAATAAATTACCCCATAGCCCTAGGATAAGACATTGAAGTTGTGTGCTCCTGGCAGCTCACAGGGAGCATGTCATCCCCTTTGGAGCTAATGTTATCACATGAAGTTTTTAAGGGTCACATGAAGTTGTTATGGGTCAATTCATCCTTAGATTTTTTATTTTTTATCCTTAGTCTTGTTTAAATTTTACTTTTGATCTCCTCCTTATGGTCTTCTTAGGTCTTAGAACAAACAAAATTAAGGTTGATGTTGGCCCAAACCCTTGGTTTATGTCTTCATTCTTATGACATGGATAGATAAGCCATCGTCCTTATGCCTCCACCAATACCCTAACATGAAACCACTTCCAATATACGCTTAAACCCTTCCACTTTGTCCCTCTACCCGTTAGAAGGTCAACTCAAGTTCATTTTAGTACGGTGTCATCTCATCAGGATATTTTGTAGCGCATCTCAAGTACATCTTTTCTCATCACCATAATTTCACTTATGAGGCTTGTGTCAGTCAATCTCCTTAGTTACATCATTCATGATTTAAAGGAAATAATCTTGGATTTAGTCATTTAAGGTTTTTCTAACTGTTTTCTCAAGATTTCAAAATTGCTCCTAGCTTGGCACTGTAGAAACTGTTGAGTTCAGACAGACATTACGGAATTTGTTGTAGACTAGTTGGAAAAGGTGAATTGGGGGTTAGACATGTTGCAAATGGTTTCATCCATTCTAAATCCTATCAACTTTTAAGCCACAGTCTCCAGGTACTCTATGAGATTTTTTAAGCCTTGGTAAAGATCAGTTACAGGTAGTGCTTGTATTTCCTCCCCTGAGCGTTGTGAATTAATGATCCACATTACCAACCTTCCCCCTCTACCTTTGCTATCACAAATTCTCCACCAGTTGCAGTGTTTTCATCTTCTTTTACTAAAATCGAGCAAACCTTGTTGTCAAAGCCATTGTGCCTATCTCTTTCTTGGCCTTTATTGTTTGTATTGCAGAATCTACTGCAGACTATGTTGTGAATCCCTTGTTTTCGCGTTGCAAACATGTACATCAAAATCAGCACCATTATCCTCTTATCACACAACCTATACCAGTTGATTACCTTTAACATTTCCATTTTTATTTCAAGTCTAAAGTTTGTCTACGTTGGAGATTTAAAAGAGCCTTGTTGTTAAAGTTGTGATGACCTTGCAAATGATGGTGAAGTGTTAACTTAAAATTTTGGCAGTTTCTTTCTCCTTGCATATCTCTCTTTCTTGAAGGGTTTTCTTCCATTTTCTAACCATCAGCTTCCCTTTCATAAGATCAGAGGTCAAATAGGCAGAAAGACTCTAGAGCCTTAAAAGAAACCATCTTTGAAAAAAAATGTCCATCCAAACCCTAAGACTTTTGTCCTTTTGTTTTGCCCCTTACTGTTACACATTATTTTGGTCACTCTAATGATGACCCCATAGGCATGTTTTCAAGCTTCCAAAACAATCTTTCACATGAGGAAAACAGTTGATTTCTTCCCCTACAAAGCACATTTTTAGAATGATGTCGCAGTCTGACAGTGGTACACAGTGCGGAACTCCTTGATTTCCACAGGCTGCTTTATGCCTGGCTTGCGGGATTTCTGCATGTTGCTATATAGGCAGGGTGTAGTGGCACTTGAAGCTAAGAAAAAGAAGAAGTTTCACGAAGTTTTTAGAAGGAGAATCTTCTAGAATGTGATATGGCGTCCGAATGGTTGTGATCTCATTGGTTTTTCTGATTTGGTGGGATCATCCTCATCCTAGTAACCACTTCATCTTCTCCTATATAATAATGGATTTCTTATGGAAAAGGTTAAGCAAGGTCAAGCAAGATTGAGCAAAGAATAGGCTGAAGACTGTGTGAAGAATCCTGATACAATTGATGCTTGAGACCTCCATTTGTCCATCAAGCTTTGTGGATTATCTTAATGCAAATTCGGAGCAAGTGTATGTGTGTGTTGGAACAAAGGACCACCGAAAGGGAACTTGCAACATCAAGGCACTTTGGTTGTGTCTTCCACTTTTAATTAATATAATACAGTGGAATGTTTCTTTCCCATAAAATCATTAGTATTTTATTACATGACTCCTTGATCCCATGTTTAGGTTTCCATTGGATCTATAATTGTTGCTTTCACTTTGGTTGGTTTGTGTCATTGCAGATCTGATCTCACAAGAGAACCGGAGTGAAGGAGGGACAATAGAGATATAGGGAAGCAATATATAAAGGTATTCCATACACTCCCTCGTTGCTGATAAATTCAATGGTAGCAACCTAGGGAAAGCGTCATGTCCTATCTTGTTTTGTTCTAGATCCGGGTGGATCTAGGGAGATTATTTTATGTTCACATTCACCGATTAGTTTATGCTCAACCTAAAAATATGCAAGCATCTCCGACCAACCCCAATTATAATGCTTCTAATGTTCAAAATGTTATGTTTCCTACTCCTCCCACCGGTAAAACCTCTAAGGTTAACTCTGTCCAATCTACCCCTGCTGGAAAGAATAAGTATAAAAAAGGGAAGGGTAAGAATAAGGAGGATAAAAATAACCCGTAGCCTGAAAAAGACAAAACCCAACCTGCTAATGATAAGGATAAGCACAAACCATGATACCCTTGCCTTATCTGTGGTGACGATCACTATACAAAATATTGTCCAAGACGGGCTGAGGTTACTAAGTTCCTCCAAGGGACCATGAAACCTCCCACACCTGCCATTTTGTCTCAACCTTTCCCTTCTCAACATCAGTCCCAACTGGTCATCCATCACCAACCCTCTCCCTCCACTACTTCTTATGTACTCATGTGTACTGGTGATTCCAGAAAGAATGACTTTACACCGACCACTCAAGCCAAAGATTATTCTTCCTCAAAAGAGAAGGTTGACCATATACCACCTTCATTGGTTCAACAACCTCCTTCAACTTCACCTCCCAACAGTCCTCTTCATCTCGAATGACCGAGTCTCGATATAGTTCTTCGCCCTCCCCCAAAGGGTGTTGTTCGAAATTATGCCTTCAACCCTCATGCACGTGATGCCCAAAAGTACAGTATTGTAGAAGATGTGGCACAAACACCTTCTGCGATGTCGGTTCTCGAAGTCCTTCAAAGTTGCCCTGCTCAATGGAAGGAACTGCTAAAGGCTATCGAGTGGGAATTGATCCTCTGAGGATATAAATTTGATAATTTTTTTACCTCGAGATCACATTCTAAGACTCCCCCCTCAACTAGCATTCCAAATACAAGTTGTTGTCTATGACAAAGGCAGAACCGGATATTAATGAGGTGCCTCCATGATGTGTAATGTCCATTGCACATTTGGAAAGCCATCGTCTCCTCCTCTTGAATCACATAACGTAGCTTAAATCCTTCAATATTATTAGGCTTTTTTAAACCCTCTGATTAATGCTTCCTTCATTGTCTATTAACGTTTGGAGAGCCAAATGGTCCCAGCGTTAGAAGTTGGGTGTTGATGCACTTCTCTGATTTATAACCTATATCTTTGCTGGTGCATTGGCAGTTGAGTGTGATGTGGCTAATGGCCTACCCTTTTGCATTTCGTTTTCCACCTTCGGGGAAAGGTCATCACTTGTCGACCGACTATACTCAACGACGCAGGTACTAGGAGTGCCTTTTATATTGAAGACATCTGGGTATAGGGAGATGTTGGTGTGGGCCTACTTAAATATTCAAATTTGATGGTTACGTTCCCAATCCCACCTCTCGATGCTCCACCTCCTTTTTTTTGCCTCAATCAACATGATTTCAACCTCTGTTCACGAAACTCAGGTCTTGGGCATTAGGTTATACCCAAACCTGGTGATTATCCTGTTCATGTAGCCAAATGCCTTTAAGTCGGTTGAATCTATCAATCCATTCCATTGGCGACCTTCTACCCTCTCTCTTGGTGTTTTATCTCCAGATCCTTTCTGCGTTATTTTTCCCATGGACGAGTTGATTATGTTGATTATTTTGATGGAAGATACCCCTTGGGTTGATGGGCATCATCGTTCCATTATCTTTCTCCGAACAACACACCATTGAGAGTTACCAATGGATTTTGACTTTGTTGACTGTTGTGGTTATTTCCTCAGTTCTTGATTCATCACATTATGTTTTGTATGAAGGGAACTTTAGTAATATTTCTCCCACCATCCCCTACGACGCTATCCATTAAACCTGGAGTTGTTGAAATGTTCACATCAGAGTTGCTCTCTGGACGAGTTGATTATGTCGATTATTTTGATGGAAGATACCCCTTGGGATGATGGACATCATCGTTCCATTATCTTCCTCGAACAACACACCATTGAGAGTTACCAACGGATCATGACTCTGTTGACTGTTGTTGTCATTTCCTCTGTTCCTAAGTCGTCACACGACGTGTTATATGAAGGGAACTTAAGTAATATTTCTCCCACCATCCCCCTCGACATATCCATTAAACCCGGAGTTGTTGAAAATGTTCACATCGGAGCTTCTTGCTCTACTGACGAGGTTGTTGCCTATAAATCACTTTTCCAAGAGTTTCGTGACATCTTCGCTTGCAGCTATGAAGAAATTTCGGGTATTGACCCTGATATTGTTGTACACGAAATCAAGACATACCCGGGCGCTAGACCCATCCAGCAGAGACTTCGTCCGGTCCACCCTGATAAAGCAAATGCTATTAAGCTTGAATTCAAGAAACTTCTTAAAGATGGTTTTATTTATCTTGTGGCTTTAACTGATTAGGTATCCAATCTCATTATGGTTAACAAGAAACAAGGTACGATCCGTGTCTGTGTCGATTATAGGGATATAAATCAAGCTTGTCCTAAGGACAACTTTCCCACCCCCTTCATTGACCAGATCGTCGACGATTGCACCGGGAGTGAAATCTTCTCTTTAATGGACAGTTTCTCGGGCTATAATCAAATCAACATCTTGCCTGCGGATCAACACAAAACCTCTTTTATTTGTCCTTGGGGAACCTTTGCCTACCGAAAACTACCCTTCGGTTTAAAGAATATCGGTGCAACTTTTCAACGTGCCATGTCTTATGCTTTTCATGATATTAAGCACATTGTACAGCCATATCTAGATGACCTACCGGTGCATTCCATGCATTGTAGTTACCATCTGGAACACCTCTGAGCCATTTTCCTTCGTTGTCGGTTCTATCGTATACGCTTAAACCCACACAAATATGTTTTCTGTGTGGACTTTGGCTGACTTCTAGGTTTTATCGTGTCACGCCAGGGGATCAGGGTCAATCCTTTGAAGGTTGAGGTGATCCTCAATCTCCCTCCTCCTTCTTCACTTCGTCAGCTTCAAATTTTGCAAGGGAAGGAAAACATTTTACGTCGTTTCATCCCAAACTATGCTTAATTAACGCTCGGATTTACTCGACTGCTCAAGAAAGGTTCTGATTTCGTATGGGATTCCACTACCAACAAAGCTTTCGAAGCTTTGAAACTGAATTTAACCCGTACCCCATTAATTTTCCCACCCGATTATAGTCGAGATTATTTCCTTTATCTCATTTCTTCGGACTCTACCATCGCCATGGTTCTAGTCCAAGAAGATGATTCACACAATGAACATGTCATTTATTATTTGAGTCAGAGTCTTGTGACTACCAAAGCCAAATACTTACATGTTGAAAAACCGGCCTTGGCGGATGTTCAAGTTGTCCAATGTTTCTGTCACTATATCTTATTACGCAAGACCACTGTAATTTTCAATTGCAACCCCATGCAGCAC
The DNA here is from genome assembly GCA_010110895.2 of Picea sitchensis. NCBI lineage: Eukaryota > Viridiplantae > Streptophyta > Pinopsida > Pinales > Pinaceae > Picea > Picea sitchensis. The sequence continues at coordinate 7,695 of SNQJ01S0142246.1, forward strand.
ATTCTTACATGCCAATTGCTAGGGGGAAAATACTCCAAATGGATAGTAATTCTCCAGGAGTTTAACTTAGAATTCGAACGCGCTAAGTCTAATAAATCCTTGGTGCTTACCGAACTGATATGTGACCTTCCCTGCACTGAGACAAAGAATGTAGCAGAGGATTCTTTACCCGACGAAGCCCTTTTTCTGATCAGTTATGATGACCTTTGGTATGGGGATATCATTATCTATCTCCAAAATCAGACTTTTCGACCCGATTTGTCTAGCACTGACCTTCATCGCATACGTTACCAAGCCCATCAGTACATTATCCTCGGTGACACTCTTTATCGCCATGGGGTTGACTCCATTTTTCGACGATGTCTCACCTATGACAGGGCTGAGAAAGATTTGAATGACTTTCATTCTAGAGCATGTGGTGGTCACATGTCTGGGTATGATACTGCCCAAAATATATTACGAGAATGGTATTTTTGGCCTTCTTTATTTAAAGATTGTATTATCGCCATCCAAAAATTCCATGCTTTCCAAATGTACAATAACAAGATAAGATCGCATCCTTCTCCTTTACACCCTGTAGTTTCCGTTGGACCTTTCACAAAATGGGGCATTGATTTTATGACCTGTAACCCTCACTCAGTCGGGGGGCATGGATATATTATTGTAGTCATGGATTATTTCACAAAATGGGCCAAGGCGATGCCTACTTTCAACAATACCAGGAAAATTGCAGCCATTTTCATATTTAATCATATTATTACTCAATTCGGGATCCCACAAGCTATCGTTACTGATCACGGTAGCCATTTTAGAAACTTTATGATGTCTAGACTTACCGACAAGTTGGGTCTTCGGCATGAAAACTCAACCCCCTACTATCCACAGGCTAACGGCCAAGTTGAAGAAATAAATAAAATCCTTATCACTATGCTTAGTCGGATAATAGGAATCCATAAGACCACCTAGCACACGATGTTGTTTTCAGCATTATGGGCCTATCGAACGTCTATGAAGTCTGCTATGAGATTTACCCTCTTTCAACTAGTCTACGGCATTGAAGTCGTTCTCCCGATTGAATGTGAAATACCATCTTTGAAGCTAGTCATCGAACTTCTCCCAAAAAACTCTATAGAGGAACGTCTATTATATCATATGCAATTAGATGAGACCTGTCATGATGCCACCCTAGTTATTGAAACCTAGAAGAAACGCATCAAAGCCCAATATGACAAGCATGTCAAGCTGCGTGTTTTCTCTGAGGGAGATCTAGTTCTCCTCTATGAACAAGATCATGATCTGCTAGGAGCCAGAAAATTCGAAGCTATGTGGTGTGGTCCATATCGTCAAACGAGTGTTAGATAAGGGAGCTTACAAGTTAGTAGATTATGATGGAATTCCTTTGATTGAACCCAGAAATGGGCTTTACTTGAAGAAGTATTGTGTTTAGACTGTCTCTACATGAGTGCTTGTACTTTTACTGTACCATACTCTTGTGTGTTACTTTTGTGTGTTTTTCATTATTTGGTTTCAACCCCCAATTGCTTACCTTGCATTGTGCTTGGTTTCCATATGTCGACGTCTTCTCTACCCTATATTGGCTTCGCCGATGGTGCTAGTCGTAGTACTCAGAACCTAGCTTCTGCTTCTTGGGCAATCTATGCACCCACCAACGAACTTATCAGTTTACAAGGTGTTTGCCTTGGTCATGCAACCAATAATATCACAGAATACAATGTAGTCATTGAATTATTAACCGATGTTATCTCACTTCGGATTCGTCATTTCATTGTATGACTTGATTCGCAGCTAGTTGTACTCCAGTTAAGTAATGTCTACACTATCTGAAGTCCTACTTTGTTATGGGTATATCTACGAATTCATCTCTTAGAATGTTATTTTGATTATATTGAATATCAACACATTCCTAGATGTCTAAATACATTAACTGATGATCTAGCTAATTATGTGTTAGACAAACGTTTGAGACATTTATAAATCCAATCACACATTACACATTGTATATAAAAGTAGTGTAAGTCGGTAGAAGCCTCATGTATATATATAATGAAAATGTTTTACAAAATATAGAGCCCATGGCTCCTACAAAATAGCATCATGGATGCCACTCGTGATAGCACACTATTGCCCGTGTTACCCTGAGAAGTAACCGACTAAGTGAGCTGGACACGCCTACAATATGGCGTTGATAACGCCTCGAGACCTCCTCAATCGACATGTCAAGGATGCCCTCCATCAATCCTTCTAAGTTCTGCTCCATCACCTCATAGTCTTCGGCATCCCACCCTGCTACCACATGTGCCTCTCCTCACCTCTGAATCGAAGATGTGCCCAGAGGTTGATGCGTCTCTACATCTGCATAGTCAAAAGTCTTTTATTAGTCTTTAGATCGAAAACACAAAAAACATCTAATATCCTAAAAACCACAAAACACTATAAAGAACAAAATGTATTTCTTACCTATATATCCCCACTGAAATCCCTCAAGGAGATCCAAGTCAGGATCACCCCAAAATTCCAAGCCATCATACGCATAATCATCAATCATCAAGATTTGGGGCCTTAACTAGTCAAAATATGCATCAATGTACTTGATAATAGGGCCTGCTACGTGCCGAGACATAAGGTCACGCCACTGTTTCATTCTTGGGTCTCATGGGGCTGGTATTCCCCACTCTACCTGTAACCGCAAATGAGGGACTCTTTCTAAGAAGAAAGACACCAAAATGGACCCATACCCAAACTACTTTAGGTCTCCTCTCTTGCTTTTAGTGAGTTGTGTCTTCATACTGTGGAGCACACTGTCACACCAATTGAATACTTGAGGTTCTAGACATTCAATGGCATATTGAAAATAACTCTGGAGTGCCATGTGCGGTGATGTGCTTCCTGCCATCCATGCAATGGTAAAGAGGATGGTTCTAAGAGTCAGATATCGCACACCTTCGATAGCCACTTTACCTGTGCGCCTTTCGGCATCTAGTTCACAGTGTCGATGGATATACTTGCTCATCGACAAGCCACCACCTCGAACCCCTGTCAGAGTCACACATGCCCCACGACAGGATAGCCCCGTCAAAAAGTAAATATCCTCAATGTCAAAGAAAAGGACATGAACACCCATGTGAAATACTTGTTGTTCTACGTCCCACATATGGACCAAGTACTCTAATAGTCTATGTTGGGCTCTCATGCCCTGGATTTTGAAAATTTTCAATAGGCCACATTGTCGAAGAGCGTCAATAGTTCATGAATCATTCAAATCCATTGATTCATCATCTTCATTCTCATGTTCTCTCCATTCCAACATTTTTGCAATCAAACACCTGCATGGAAGTAAGAGAGGACAATTAGCACCCTTATCCAGCTTTTTTGGAATTCTTTTTGGTTCAACGCTTGATTTTATTTTTTGGTTTTCATCCGCCGCAACTAATCTTTAGTTATAGTGCGGAATTTCCACAGGAAATCCATTGGGCACCTGTAGAAATCCTTGATTTCCGCAGGGCCCAATATTGTCCACCTGCAGCGGCCCTAACACACGCCTACCAGCCCAAAAATCACCCAAAAAAATCATTTTTGACCACCAAAAACAAATTTTAAACCATTGAAAAGGAAGAAGATGAAGAACTTATTGTTTTCATGGAAACCGTTCATCAATTGATTGCATGTGCTCCTCACAATCGACCACTAAAGTAAGGGGTGAAAAAGGGGTTTTTTTACACAAGTTCTTGACCAAATACAAATGAAATGGTAAAAAAGAACTCTTACTCTTATTTATTTCATTTTTTACCCTTTTTCATAATATTTTATATTATATAAATGTGTTTGGTTATAAACCCTCAAAACTAATAGTCTCGTGAGTGTCTTGTTTCTTGCAGGAAGAAGACTAGAGTCCTAATTAATGGATTATGGATCTTTGTTCCGTAATTTGTTTTCTCTTCGTTACGCATATTGATACTTTTTAGGGTTATTTAGTAAAACCTCGAGTTCACTCTTCATTTTTTCTCGTGCTCGGAAATTTATGAGAACGCAACCGAGTATACTTTTGTCGTCCTTTCATAATCGTCTTGGTAACATGAAAAGTGACACACATGGAGTATCATTTAAGCTCTTTTCACACTCCATAAAAACAAAAAGATTGTCGAGCGACCTTGTTCTGTTCACGCTCCTAAAATTATTTGAATAAAATGTTCGATGGGCGATAGTTTATCACTTTTTCGGTCCTGTCGAACTATTTTATGAAAAAGGAACTGAGAGAGTTCTCTTTAAAGTGTTTTTCAAACTTTATAAACATGAAAAACCCCTAAGTTTTCTATCTTTGGACTCGTTAAACAAACATCAAAAGACCCACATGGGACTGAACCACTCCTTCTTAGGGTTTATTAAAAATACTATGAGGGACTCATTCGAAGGATGGGCTTATATCAACAAGCATATGTTATCCTCCTCAAGCTTGCATAAAAATAAAGAGTTACTCGCTAGAAATGGTGGGGGGAAATTGGGGAAAGAGATGTGTTTATGTACCTGTGTTAGTGGCAATACTAGTCTCTCTTGAACATGACACCCCCTTCATCATTTGAATATGGGTTGGGAAATCCATTTGTCTCGCGTATGGCCTTCCTCAAATTCATATCTTGGGTCGTCTTTGAGTCAATTCTGCCAATACCGGTGTCGTGTCATTCATATGTTCAAGAGAAGTCCAAACAAGCCCTCCCTCGAGTCAACCATCTGCATTGTCATTTCTTACCATGTCGACCTTCCTTGTGTCAGTTTTGAATCATTTTCATACTTTGATCTACCCTTAATCTATTACTTATTTCATGTCACTGATGGGGGATACATCAAGGCCCTCTTGTGGTGAGTCTTTTTCCTGTCGAATTCAACTCATCATCCGGGAACAAGACTTAGAAATCATTTATTACCTTAGAACATGCATGCCTCAATGGTAGGTTTCTTCACTCTCGACAGTGGATTCACATCATTGGTCCCTGTTCGAGATATTTCATCTAGTTTTCGACTTCATCTCATTTATTCACATTCGTTGGATTGTACTAAGGTACCTTGGGAGTCATTGACATCAATGGTGATTTCCCTCGCGCTTCTTAACGGTTTTCATCAATGACCGGTAATCAAGTGGTTTCTACCATGTTCGACTTCAACACCTATAATCGCATGGTTAGATTCGTACTTATGGACAACGGGATTGAAGACCCTAGATCTTATCTTTTTGGCCCAGGTTGTGATGGAGTATTTATGATTTTAATTGACACACAGATCCACTTTGTATGTCTCATGGTTGTGTCTGAATTTACACTTTCTAATACATAGATCCACGGTGTATTTCTGGTGGCTATGTAGAATTTTGATGACATGGATCCACGGTGTATAATTGGTGGCCATGCCTTGCATTTATGATTTCAATCACTTGTAATCTGAGCATGGGAATGCCTACCTCATAAATGGTATAATTCTATGTAGATGCTTGATTGTTTGCAGGTTCTTGATTGGTGCGCTCCTTGTTTCCGACACACACACGCATTTTACAAAGTATTTCGGTTGTCACATGTTCCAACCTCATACTTTGGGGGGCATTTTGTTACACATTATTTTGGTCACTCTGATGATGACTCCATAGGAATGTGTTCAAGCTTCCAAAACAATCTTTCACATGAGAAAAATAGTTGATTTCTTCCCCTACTAGGCACATTTTTAGAATGATGTTGCAGGCTGACAATGGTAAACAGTGCGGAAATCCTTGATTTCTGTAGGTTGCTCTATGCCTGGCCTGCGGGATTTCTACATGTTGCTATATATGCAAGGTGTGGCGGTGCTTGAAGCTAATAAAAGGAAGAAGTTTCACAAAGTTTCTAGAAGGAGAATCTTCTAGAATGTGAGGTGGCGTCTGTACGGTTGTGATCTCACTAGTTTTTCTAATTTGATGGGATCATCCTCATCCTAGTAACCACTTCATCTTCTCCTATACAATAATGGATTTATCATGGAAAAGGTTAAGCAAGGTCAAGCAATATTGAGTAAATAATAGGCTGAAGATTTTATGAAGAATCTTGATACAATTGATGCTTGAGACCTCCATTTGTCCATCAAGCTTTGTGGATTATCTTCATGCAAATTCGAAGAAAGTGTATGTGTGTGTTGGAACAAAGGATCACTGAAAGGGAACTTGCGACATCAAGGCACTTTGGTTGTATCTTCCACTTTTACTTAATATAATACAGCGACATGTTTCTTTCCCATAAAATCATTAGTATTTTATTACATGACTCCTTGATCACATGTTTAGGTTTCCATTGGATCTACAATTGTTTCTTTCACTTTGGTTGGTTTGTGTCATTGCATATATGATCTCACAAGAGCACCGGAATGAATAAGGGACAATAGATATATAGGGAAGCGATATATAAAGGTATTTCATATATTCCCTCTTTGCTGATAAATTCAATGGTAGCAACCTAGGGAAATCGTCATGTCCTGTCTTGTTTTGTTCTAGATCTGGGTGGATCTAGGGAGATTAGTTTATGTCTGCATTCACCGATTTATCCAATAACACTTACATCTCTCATATTGTTGTCTTATTTTTCCTTCTATGACAACGAATGGATACATTGTAGCATAATAAGGCTCACAAGGGTGGGGGCATAGTGAGGACCGAGCCCTATGACATGCAACTATTTGATGTTGAACCTTTGATCAGAGAGGTCTTCCAAAGAGTTGGATGTTTCAATTTATCTCAGAAAATGCAGAGGGGGCACCTTGAGGTAGCCAGAGAGTTTTCCTTGAATTTTGATGGAACCAAAACTAAGGTGGGAACTCTTGAACTGGAGGTATCTGAAGCAACCATTGCAATAGCTACTAAGATACCAAACACTCATGAAATATGGTTTAAATCCATGAATCTTAATGCAACCTTCTCTAAAGAGTTCCTTAAACCAGAATGTCAGGGAGATAACCTATCAAAGGGAGTGCCTAGGAGCCACTTGGTTAAGGGATTTGACAATATGTTAAGAGTGATACAGAGATTCACTTGTGAGGAAATATTCAATATGATTTATCAATACCACGTTAAAAATTTTATGCACTTCATAGGAAAAGACCTCATGAACCTCCCTTTCTATTTGTTTAGGAGTATTGGAAAAATGGCTGGCAGGGTCCAAGGCAAGTCCAAGGTTGTGGACACAAGTGTTTTTCACTCAGGGTTAATTAAGATGTTTGTGATGGAGGAGTTGAAGAAGAGAAAGATGGAATGGGATCAGTTCATTGCCTCTGCACATCTGCAATTAAATGTATCTCCTACTCATCAATCTAAGGTGTAGAGCCCTCTTCAAGATGATAGCATTGTTCACACAGAGACAAGTAGAAAGAGGAAAGGAAAACACATTGCTAAAAATGATAAAGCTCATAAGGAACAATAATAAGAAGGGGGAGCTCATCACTCTCCACAAAGGGAATTTTCACCCCAAACATCTCCAGAATTAGCAGAAATTACATCAGCTAAAGCCACATGAAAAAAAGGAAGAAGGTTATGCTTCCCCTCACCAGCTACTACAATTGAAATTAAGGCTAGGAGGCCCTTCACCAGGTCATCATCCAAGAAGGAAACTATTGAAAAAGAGGTCATAACAGAAGCTCATGTCAAGAAGGAGGGGAAAGGAAAAATTGAGACTGTTGAAAAACATATTGAAGTCATAGGCATAACCACTCCCCCTGAGAACCCTACCTTCAAAAGACTGATCAGACAGCTTAGAGAATCCATAAAGGAGATTAATGAATTGAAGGGAAAAGGATTGGCTGAGAGGAAAAATTTGTGTGGCCTTATGGATATGTATCGAGAAACCATTGATGAGGCCAAGTTTACAACAAGGAGATTTATGCCCCTCCATAGGAAGCTTAGGAATTTATACAGGGAGAATGGGGATTTACAATCTTACATCGGAAAACTTAAGTTGGAGTTGCAGCCTTTCAAGGAAGAGTTAGCCCAAACAAATTTGAATGTGTTGGCCCAAGTTGCAACCAGAAGGAGTACCAGACTCAGGAGGTGAACTGAAGTGGCTCAAAGAATCTCAGTTTTGGAAATGGTTAGCCTTGCATTTTTGAAGATTTTGGAGAAGTATTATGCCTATATATGAATTTTCATTCATACATCCTATTAGGAGGATTCTATAGGCTTATCTACCTTTTGGCAAAAAAAAATTGGTATTTTTGGCTCGAGCTGGATAAATCGAATGGCTACAAGACATTTCATAGCGCCTGGCGCTGCGAAATAGTCTACATAGTCGAACGCTGCAATTTTGCTGCGAAATCCGCTGTGAAATGATATGTTAGCACTTTGTAAATTTTTTCCCGCTGAATAGACAAACAACAGAGGTAAATGTTTCAACCTACTTTACAACTAGGCACTAGCCTGCTCAACTCAGAGAAGGATCTCTCATGTCACTTGATATCTCGTTGGCAGTCGATGGCTACATTTAGTTTGTTTTGGGGGTTTTTTATAAATTTGTTGGCTAGGAAGGGGAGGAACACTTAGGGCTATGGAGTCGAAATTCTGAAATGAATGAAAACAATGACTAGTCAGAAGAACTCTCCAGAGGATAAAGGCTAAATGAGGTAATGAACCTAAGTTATAAATTGTATTTAAGAAGAGTGTAGGAAGAAGGAGAAAACAAATAACTGCATCAGATCATTACTGAAATGAATTATGAATTAGTTAGGAAGAAATACACACATAGTTTAAATTGCTTAAGCTGAGAGCATCATAAGAATAATTCTGAGCTTTTTAACTCTCCAATTTAAATAGAAGAAAGTGAAAATGGAATTTAGGATTACAAGAAACACATACTATGAGAAAATATGAACCTCATATCACCACCATTAGAATATTTTCATGGAGAATTCAAAAGGCCACTACATGTATATATATATATATATTTGATTCAGCTCCAAAAAGTTACAAAGTCCTCCTGCTACGAGGGCATGCCCCTCTCTGGTAAGTCCAACCCACCATTTTTCTTTTCACTAGTATATATAGATAAATTACATCCAGGATTCAAAATGAATCATCTTCCCCAAAATGCCAAAAATAGACATCAATTACAACGAAGGAGTAACGTACCACAACTGTACTCCTATTTTCTAGGGGATGTAATAATAAAAAACTGACATATTTGAGATTTTGGCTTTGAATTCCACATGTCTATATTATTACAAAATTTTATGAAACATATATAATTTAGCTTGAAATCTCTTTCAGATTAGCAATTTCTTCTTTTAAAGTGTCCAGCCAAGTAGGTTGGTTTTCTCCAACGCTTTCAACCACTTCAGCTTTAACTTTTGTCTTCTGTCGCTTGCTCCTTTTCCTCTTGACATCTTGTGTGTGGTGCTCATCTGCGTATCCATTCATTATTAAATACTTCATGATGGGATATAATATGACCTTGTTATCTGCTTTTGGCTCTTATGCAGGCTTCGTGTGAAATTTCATTGCCAGTATTCGTGCGGCAAGCTTTTCTTTCTTTTTCACTGATAAATTTGTCATATTGTTGGAATATCCTGGTTCAATGGAGGCCTCTTGATCTATCTCATCCATTCTCTCTGGTTTTCCATTAAATTTGTCATATTGTTGGAATATCCTAGTTCAATGGAGGCCTCTTGGTCTATCTCATCCATTCTCTCTGATTTTCTAGAAAGAACGATCTTATCTCCCTTAATTGTACAAAAATCACAGCATCTTCCTACTAGATTACCCTGCTCAAATGACACGCTAACTCTAAAACATAGTAATGTCATCCATATTTTGAATGGAAGTCGTCATTGAGTACTAATCATAGGTTACCGGATTTAATGTACTAGCAAGGAATATGGCTTATCACACTCGGCTATAAATTTTAAATGTTGAGCCTTCGAATCAGCCGCGGTGGTGTTAACATGTCGCACGTACAAAAAGTACCGAACAAATGTCTCGAGGTGATCGTATTCTACCCAAATTTCCCTTTCCACATGTAATCCCTGGATGTGATATATATCTAATAATTTTTTGACACGTGACATCAGGGTTGACTAGGGTGGTTTCAGGATTACCCGCTCTTCCCCCCAATATGCATCTAGTGGAGCCACGTTCTTTGAAGCTTAAAACCACGACGTTTATCGAATTCGCCTCTAAGAGCTTAACCGGGCGGCTATTTATTCACCCGATATGTCTTTCTCGACCGGGCTAATCGGTGGCGCCTATGATCTATGACCCATTGGTCTTATCGACTTCTAATTCTCTTTATATTTATTTGCATCCCTAGATATGGCATTGTCCGGGCTAGTCTATCGCCGATCCACCGACAAATACCGGCTAAGTCTCTCAGGTTGGGGTTCCATATATGAAAGTTTTACGCTGATGCATGGTCTACATGGGCTTAAATATGAAACCTCGATTTTAAATCCGTTGTGAAATGGTCTACACAATCAGACAATGCAACTTCGCTGTGAAATCCGTTGCGAACTAGTTGATACAATCAGCGCTACAGGATTTGTTGCCAACTCCTATTTTGATGGGTTTTAAGAGGATCAATTGTCACCAGATGGCTAGTGGAACATGGCACAACTATTTGGAAGTCAGTTAAAGCTGGAGGTTACCTGGAAATAAAGGAAATGCGCTCAAAGTACACCTCACCGTGGTAAGATTAGGGTGGTTGCCAACATTTACCTTTTTCATAGCAGTTTGTTTTTTCCACTCTGTACATGTGTTAGATTTTCAGTTTTAGGTGTTAGAATCCTATGCTAGAGGATCAAGCTCGCATTATAGGATATGATTCCTTGTTTAGGCTATAAATGAAACATTAGAAGACATTGATGGGTTTGAATAGTTAATGTAAAAGACCTTTTGGTGATTTTAATGAAACAGAGCTTACTTTGGTTTTGATGTATCAGAATTGATTAAATCTTGTCGTTTTGGTTTGTTCTCTTTTGTCATATTATCTCTCTCACTCTGAAAATTGTATTTTGATTGAAGGATTCAACTAATATTATGTAAATGTATGACAATGGATGTTTGACTGTTATAGCTTTCCTCTTCTAGGCTTCCTAGTTTTCTTGGATTTAAGAAGTTTTTGTATATGAAGAATTTCATTCCTTTGTCTACTGGAATAGCCTAAAGCTAGTAGTAGATTCATTTCATTTTCTTTCTAAGTATTCCTCCTATCCACACTAATCCTGAGAATCCTGACCTAAGTTAAATAAGACCTCCTTTGTTGTTGCACTTTACCCATAATTTCATGTGTTTTGACATTGTTGAACTGGGTTTTATCCATTTGACACCACATTTGAGAACTTATCTCATAACCCTATTGATGGGTACCGAGCTTGAACTTTAGCACTGAAAGTTACACTTTCTGCCACGATCCATCGCAGCATTTATTAGGCCTTGTGTTTTCCTCACGAAGGATGGATCATAACCATTGATTAGTTATCCTTCTCCCATCTTGAACCTTCATCATGGGCATCCACTGTCTCGATTATTGATAACCCAACTGTACATTTCAAACTTTAGGTGCTGACAGCTTCCATATTTAATGTAGACTTTTGATTATCTGTTTGCCTTCTAATGATATCAAGTTTATTTTGGTTGTCCATGACTAGTCGAGGGTTGTGATATTTCAAGTCGCTTCTTTCAGAACGATTTATTTTCACAACCCATGGATTTTACCTTCTCCATCTGCTTCGATGGAAGGGGCAAGGAACCCTGGAATGGATCTGCATGTATCCACTATTGAGGCATAATATTGTGTACCAAGCCTCGGCCCAACTCTGGATCCCGATCCTAATCGAGTTAGTTCTCACTCGAAGCCTATTTGGGCTCAATACCTTCACCATGACCTTTAATTTATCCTTCCTCTAATGAGCGCAATGATTGGGTCGGATGAACTTGGGACAATCATCATAGATCTTATTTCTTACCCGAGTTGAGGAGAACAGAGGCAGGAGAGTTCACTACGACCATTAAAGGATATGTCCCTTGTCCCTGCTAACCTCCGCCATCAATGAAGTCTTTGCGCCAAGGGAGTCATGGAAAGTATAGTCAAACAATCTTTATCGACATCTTTAGTACCGGGCGGCCATAAACGCCTTGGAGCATATTGTTCTCCTCAAGAGATTCAGATCTATACAGACTTATTTAAATAATTCCACAACTTGGTTTTATGAGGAAATGCCAAGCATATATATAATAATCGTTGAACATGAAATCACAAATTACCCCTATATTAATCCTGTCTGACATAAGCTTAGCCCGGTAAATCCTCGCAAGGCAGGAACGATCTAGGATGACGTAGATAAACTCATCAAGGTTGGTTTCATCTATCCAAGGAAATTAATAGAATGGTAAGCTGAACCATGTTCCCCGCCAAAAAGAAGGGAACAATTTGCGTGTGTATGGACTTTCATGATTTTAACAAATATTGCCTCCAAAGATAATTTTCTTTTCAAACCCCACTCATCAATTCGCATTTCGGCGAATGTAAAGTGTTGTGAGGTTTTTTATTTTATGGACGATTTTTTTCAGGTACAACTAGATTTATATCAAGCCCAAGTACCAACATAAAACGGAATTAATCTGTCCTTGGTGTATACCCGCTATGGTATTCCTTTCGACTGACAACATTTGATCCACTTTTCGTCCGCCTGCCTCTTCCACTCTAATTTCAAACTATTAGAAGTCGAGGTGTATCTTGATGATATGGAATCACATTCCCATAACAGATCTAATCATCCCTACCATTTATGACTTATCCTTGAGAGGTGTCGCTACTATCGAATTCACCTGAATCCGAACAAGTGTAGTTTTTTGTGTAACATTGGGTATTTTGTTAGGTTTTATCATGTCAAGTAAAGGGATCGTGGTCGGTCTCCTCCGATGGTTGAGGCAGCTCAATTTCCTCCCCACGCACAACCCCTCTCAGCTTCAAATCACAGGAAAGCCAACTTTGTCTGGCATTTTTGCCAACCATGTCGAGACAAGGGGTTTATGTGTATCTTGGAAGAAAAGGGTTCCATTATGTTGATGAAGTACTAGCACTCTTCGAGGCATTGAAAGGTGCCTCCATCGCCTGATCCTCCTCGTCGATCTCAGATTATGGCAAGGATTTATCATATTTGGTCATCAGCAGAAATTCACTAGCTGGTATTATCTCCTGGTCCAAGAGGATGATGCACTCAAATATCATGTTATCTACTATCTTATCCAAGGCCTGGTTGGACCATAACTCAACTACACACATGTTGAGAAACTTGCTTTAACAGTTTTCATGTTGTCCAAATCCGCTTTCATTACATACCAAAAACCACCATCATAGTTGTCATGAACCCTCAATATGTGTTAACATGACGGGTCATCAACGAGAAAAACAATCGATGGATAGTCATCCTGAAATAATTTTACTTGTATTTTGTTTCCTAAAAGTCTAAAAGTCCCTTTTGGTATTTTCCACATATGTAAATTCATTTGTACAAAATGTTTATCCATAAAACAAAAAATATGTATATATATAATAATGTGTCCAAAGTACGAGAACTACGAAGCCTTCATATATTCACAAATACAAAAAAAAATGTGTCCAAAAATAATGTCATAGTACAAAATGTAGGCCATAAAGCCTCAAAATAGCAGGTATACATCATTGGGCTCAATCCCTCACCACATAATAGAGTACAAAAGGTGCCCTCAAGACATATGTGTTCCAAGATTAAAGCACGCTTCTAGGCATGTTGGCCCTAGTGTAATGAAATATGATGTTTGCAAGATGTTGGAACAATTGAACCCAAGTCCTGTGCCCTGCAACATGTGGCTGCATGGTCAGGGGAAGATCCTCTATCTCCTCGCCATTGGCACTGCACGATTGAGAGTGTTATGAGGAAAATATTTCTGTATGGCATGGGGTGAACTGTGGATGGAAATTCATCGCCTAAAAATCAACTCTAATCTCAAAGTATGCTATGGTAAATAAATATGCTAACAAGATGAAATAGTATTTCACTCGATTCCATATGTTTGATGAAGTCCACCGCTGAGCACTTGACTCAAAACAATATACACCCTAACCTTTCCTCAACAACCAATAAATGAAACCATGTGTTGATAATATATAATGTTAGAACATTCAATAGCATAATCCACTAATATTCATAACAAATATACCCATGGAATAACAATTCAAATATTTTGCAAGACATTAATTGGATAAGAAAAAGTTATATTTGTATTAAACGTAACAAAGTGAATGAATTACGTAATTTTGTGTCGCACTGCCTAACCAAGAAACTAGTCCCTTCTAGTCACCTCCACCACTTCCTTAATCCTCCACCAAAGGCAAGCTCATAAGAGAGACAATGAGGTTCTGTTGGAATCTGGCAGGGGAAGAGGCTTGGGGGTTGAACAATATGTTCATACTTAAAAGGATAAAGGATGCAGACTCAATATGAAGCACATAATTTCTCAGAGGTCTTTGCTCAAAGTTGAATTTCCTTTCCACGTGCCTTGATATGGCTAATTTATAACCTTCAAATGAACTCTAAGGATGATTTAGAATGTTTCTGCATATGGAAGGTCAAGGATCATGGATCCTATGATGACATGGAAACCCAAAACCATTTTTAATTTTTGGGCACAAAACTCGATGTAATGGTGCAACCTCGTATACGGATGTTGTATAATAAAGGCACATATATGTGGAAAAATATCATTATTTTTAGCTCCGGGAACTACAAAAGGATTCCTGTCCGCAGATAAGGAAATGGAAAAGGTCTTCCTCGAGCAAAATTTTCATAGGGTGAGGTAAATCTAACTATAACATATGCCCCCTAAAGCATGAGGTCATAGGATTATCTATTACCTATCGAATACATTATAATACCTGTAAGGAGCAATGGAGACCAAATCGATCTAGTTTCTCAGAATATTACAATCTATAACGACTTTGCACATCTACCTAATTTGAATTACACTACGCATCCATGTGAAAATATACCAAACAACAATGTTTTGGCCAGAATAGAAATAAAGGTGGCTACATTGCGAACAGGTCATGAATGTAAGGCCCAAGAAACTGGCCTAAAAAATCAATCTCGGGTTATATGTATACAATGGAGTACAATCTGGTATCCCATGATCACTGAATTCTTATAGGTATTGGTCCAATGAAGATAGCAACAAACAAAGAAAGTTGAAACTACGAAATGATGTCTTCAAGTCTTCTACACAATCCACCAAAGGTGCAAGTCTACATCATTTGAATAAAGGAGTTATATCAACACGAATGAGTGATTCTCGCTGCTTGATTACCAATCATTTATTTATACCATTAACAAACATGAGACGACTCATCGATAATGAAAGTAGGTATCATAATCGTATACATTCTACAAGTGTGAATAAAGGTTTTGAGGTTGAATACTCAGGAAGAATCCATCAAGAGACATTTTGTGTATTCCCTCACTATCGATGAGGGAGACTATGCCACTAATGACCTTAAAGCCTCTAGGTACTCTTAGGACTCTAAGTCTCGTTTCCAAAATAGATGGTTGAAGCTCTAGCCAAGGAAGAGACCAATAAAGGAGAGTATTGATGCATCTCTCATCATTCAACAAGAGGTACAAAGCAAAAGCTTCATGATTTGGAGTAAATCACATGAAGAACATGTTCAAGAACCAATCTCATTCATATTTCGCGGTGTTCCATATGCTATGGTACACAAAAAGACCTCTTATTAGAACGTAAATAAGGAAAATCACGACAAGGAGAGGAACTACTAATAAGATAACACGTATTCAAGACACCGACTTATCCCACGGTGTGAATAAGGGAAAACAATCTAACTAATCCACCAATGATGAAATGTTACTCCATGGTCTCGTTACTACCAATGATGAATGTAGGACCAAGGTGCACAATAGAACTACAACTTCATGTAAATCTGATACACACTGAGGGTATGGCCAACATTCAAAGTCAAGAGTTATAAGGAATGGACGACACGTGTTGATAGAAATCCTTGAACAAGAGCATGAGACATTAAGGAAGACTCGTAGCATAGACTAATGATGAAAACTTTTGTGATGGGTGGAGGTTTCAATCAAAAATCTCTATAGGGACCAGTATAACTGCCTTTGAGGGAGTAAACTCTAAGTAATGAGCTCAGCTTCCTAAGGTCATGCTAAACCCAAAATTTTGATGACAAGTGGACTCAAAAGTTTTTGCTCGTGTTCAAAGGTGACACGATTGCTGCCAATATAAGATAATATTCTTTTCTCGCCCATCTTTTTTTGTTTTTTCATATTCAAATGAATGTTATGATAGAGAAGAGGAAACGAGTGTTGCAAGTAAGCAACTAGTTCCAGCAATGGAACATACCTATGTTCAATGCAAGGAGGTACATGCATGATATGGACACTCAGGGGAATGTTTCCTCTTGGGGTATAGGGTGTCAAGCTGCAAAGGATATAAACAAGGCTCTGCTTGGTTGATGATGCAAACTGCTGAGGTGATAGGCTTATAATGTGAAAGAGGCAACCGACAATGGGCTCAATACTGCAAGAAAGAGAAAGAGATGCAATTACAAATTAACTCCAAAGAATGTCCTTTTTCATAAATTTAGTCCCCTAGGCCCGAAAAAGTACAAAAAAATACCCAGGAGAACTCTTCTAGTCACTAGTAACTAGAGTGGTCCTTTTTTGAAATTAGTCTACTTGATTTGAAAAAAGGTTAAACTTACACCAAATAGACATCCTTTCAAATCCAATTAACGAGTGTGAAAGAGACAAGTTCACTCAACAATCTTTTTGCTTTTTGAGAGAGTCGGAAAAGAGATTAAACAAGACTCGGGAATTTTGTTCTAAGTAGCATATAATGGGGGAGGCCAAGGCTCCCATGCAAGACTTCTGTCGAAATCCAGCAACTCATAGATAGTTGACACAAGCTTGGGAAAACCCAAAG